>JARHVA010005163.1:535000-580000 GCA_037957365.1 Torreya grandis
ATATATACATAAATACATACATATGTATGTATGTATGTATGTATGTATGTATGTATGTATGTATATATATATATATATATATATACACACACACACACACACACACACACACACACACACACACACACACACACACACACACACACACACACACACACACACATGCATACATACATACATACATACATATACATATACAATATATATATATATATATATACATATATATATACATATATACATATATATATACATATATACATATATATATATATATAATTACATATATATATATATATACATATATATATATATATACATATATATATATATATATATATATATATATATATATATATATATATATATATATATATATATGGGTAAGTGGATGGAGATGGGGGGGCCAAAAAGTGGACATTTTTTTCAAAAAAATAGAACTATGTACGTAGTTATAAACATCATGTACACAATTTTTAAAACTGCATATGCAGTTTTATGCCATAGGCTCAATAATCACCAAGCCAAAATCATGTACACAATTTTATACATATAAAATTTGTATGCAGTGTGATTGCATCCACAGTTTTAGAATAACATAACTACATACACAATTCTATCATTTTAAAACAAAAAATCATCGATACCATTCATTTGGCATTGATAAAAATTGTAATCAAAAGAGGAGAAGAAAAAATACATGATACCAAGGCAATAAAAAAGCACTCCGATAACCCAATTTTGACACTGGCATGCCAGAAGAGAGGTATGTAAATGTATTTTATTACATTTACAAATAAAATTAGTTAATTTTGTTGCATTTTTTTTGAAATTGTAAACATTTTTTTAATTTTTCAACACATGCAAAGGCAAATGGCACTGAAAAACAACTTGACCCTCATATCCATCCTCACCTATAAAAATCTCCTATCCCTCTTCACCTACAAAACCCTCATATCCCTCCTCAACCACAAAAACCTCCTAACCCTCTTGTAGTTGTTCAATCCCCCCAAGGTAGTCAAGAGGATTTAGCAGCCCATATCATTGAAAATAAGACCAAACTTGAGAATTTGATTACGACTTGAGTGATCCTCATGAAAATAACTCCCACAAAATTTATTTGGTAATTATAATACAAACATTATTAGGTGAATTTGAGTCATCAATAGGTCAAAATGATAGGTGGGCTAACTAAAGAAATAGATGTAGGGCATATTATTCTAACAAATTATCAGCAGCCACTATGAAAGATAAAAATATAACCAAAGCCAAAAATTTTACCTTATTCATTGATGGGAAAATTGGTGTATCACTATATGTGATGGCTAAACAAATTCTAATCCACTGGTGCACTCACCATTTGATCAAACTAGATTTTTGGGACCAATGGTGGATGGTCTTTGATCACCCACCTTGCAACAATAATGAGGTCCTGATGTATTTTTTGATAAAATTATATTGTGAGTTTGTGTTGAATGAAATTCTAAACTATTTTGATTTATTAGAGTTCTTTGGCAAAGGAAATATATCTACATAGGATAGGCCAGGTGCACGTCATACACCTAATCAACCTGCGAGACTGTGTATTGACAAACCACATCCCCCTAAGACCTTACCCTCTACATTCAAAGAGACTATAGAGATTGATACTTTTTATGCACTCAAGGTGCTTATTGACACCCTTATTCACCATACAAACCATATTTCTCATACTTCTACTATTGAGGGTGGATATGGAAAGGCTTCATGTAACACTACTACTCGATGAGTTCACTATTGCATATCATGTGATGTTATATGCACTGGACCTGAAGAGGAGAAAGATATCATGTAGCCCACTCATGGTGGTATTTTCATGGGCCTAGATGATATCCACCTCACTATGTTTTAGATATCTACATTTGATTTGGACACCTTGGCTATAACTTCTCAGGTAGCTTTAATATTTTACTTGTTACAAAAAAGTGTCAAACTTGTTAAATTTTAAATATTTGTATAATTTAAAAGGTAATAATTAATTTTAATGTAGAAATATAAATAATGTATATGATTTTTTTCATGTTGCAACAGGATTTTGGATGCCATACAAGTGTGTGATGTTGCTACTATGCCTATGTATACCTATATGGAGGTTATTTTTAAGAATTAATTAATGTTATAGTTCATTGTACATGTATGGTCTTGTGTGTGTGTGTGTGTGTGTGTGTGTATTGAAGTGACTAACAATGATATTTTGTTTGTTTGTTTGATGAACACATTAGACACTCTGCCATCTATTTGAGAGGGAGAAAACGTAGGTGTTGCTGCTATGATTTCATCTTCATAGTAACTCACCAAGGTACATGAGAGTTATTATAATATTAGGTGTAAATATAGATGTGTGTTTTATAATTTTCCTTTGTACTTGTGAAAATAGCTGATGCACAAAATAATTGTCTATGCAGATTCCTCCGATGATGTCTTCTAGTCCTGTTGAAATCATTAGCAGGCATGACGTGGTATAATTAATAATTTAGTTTGAAAATTTTTTTATTATATTTTAGTGATTTAGTCAGTTGGTTTAAATATTTATGAGTTGATTTTGAATTTATATTATATATATATATATATATATATATATATATATATATATATATATATATATATATATATATATATACATTTGTAGGGAGTCAACTCTTCCATTATCATGAGCACATCATTGGCTCCTATTGGTGATCTTTTTCACACTTAGACCATTTGCCAACATAAACTGATCGTTCACCCTATTGAGTGGTAGTCCTAAAGTGAGTGTGACTTATAGCTTGTGGTAAGTGCACCTATTAATTATTTTTGTATCATTTTAAAAAATTAACTTGTTAATGTTTTAAGTATCTTCATCTAGTACATGTAAAGTTGATAACAATATTTGCATATGAACAGTTGGAGCTATAGGTGAGTTTTGAGTGGAGGTCTTATATTCAGCCAGATTTGACACCTCTAATTATGAGAAAGGTATCCAAGGGAGAGGATTATACAATCAAGGAAAATATAGAAATGCATTTCAATGTTTTCATTCTTGACACATCATAAACTACTTCACTTATATGACTCTTATCTTCCATTCCTCTAGTTAGTTATCTATACGCAACTCGACCCCTTTGTACATTATCACTACTACATAATAATTTATAGGTAAATGATTAAAACTACCTTATATCACTCTTAGACTGATTCCAAACTCACAATAGTTATCCTTTATTTTTTGGGATAGGCCTGCGCTAGATAGACATGTCCAATACGATGTATTTGTCCATCTAGTGTGGCCTCATCCTTATGCCATTAACAACTAGTTTATAAATTTTGAAATATTCATTTGGGCCTTCCTACATGTTTTAAAAGGTCAGATATAGGGAATTTTTTAAAAGGATCACTATATAATAAAATCAAGACCTCATTTCAAATATATTATTTTCTATCTAGCATCTATCTTTTACACTACTACACATTGAGCCAAGTTGTCCTATTCTTCCAAAATAAAATATTAGTCACTAGGATCAATCTTAAATAAAATCTAGATCACATCGAATCAAGTCAATGGATAAAATTTTAAATTATTAAAGACAAACTTATAGTTGCATACATATATTTAAGGAGCACAATTAAACAATTACTCTAGGTGGGGGAACTACGTGTGGTTTGATTACCTACTCAGAGTATCTGGATGCATAGGCAACAATCAATCATCAAAGGGGCTTGTTAGGGAGATCCAAACCCATTATAATTCCCCTTTATTTTTATAGGTTTTAATCTCTCACAAGTACCCCTAGGATTTTCAAGATAAAGAAAGAAAATAACAATTTATGCCCAATGTCTACATAAGCAAAGTATCTTAATTCTCTCAATGAACATAGGTGTATACAACACAATACTAATAGGTTCATCAAATTTAAATCAGACTAGTCCATGATAAACATACATTGTCGGCATATGTTATTGTCCAAGAAGTATGGACCTATCCAATAATAGTCAAAAACACTTTTCCTAATCTTAAGTTGTTACAATTTTGTCTTATCTTGAATTCCACTATTAGACATCAATTATAGGTAGCCAATATATATAAAATTTAAGTATCTTGTATTGGGGTTATACTTATTATTTTTATCATATTCCACTTTTTAATCAATTTTAATTGTCAATTCCAATTTACATTCAAATTTATGCTTAAGTGTCATTATATACATGCAACAATTTTATTAGGAATATAAAAATGTTATCAACCAAACAAGAGCATGATTCAATGCTAAAAAAAACTTGAAATGAATACTTATGATACGAGCATGAAATAGGAACAAGGAAACATTACCTTCACCTACCAAGATGAAAGTTCCTCCTTTGTCTTGTAGATGTGCTCTTTGATGTGTAGATGGATATGGGTGTTCAATAGACTATGTGCAAACACACAAGAAACATGATGGATAACTTGATTGCTTTATTTGAATTAAAAATTGATGGGTTGATGAAATGATTTTTAAATTAGATTTTATTTGTACGCTTATCCCTTTGCATGGGATTTTATGAATATTACCTTGGGATGAGATGATGTCATCCTTTTTGGGGTGATAAATTGATTTTTTTGATTTTAGAAAATATGAAATTTTTACATTTCATGGATTTTTTGATTTAGGTCAATTAGCTAATTTCTAATTATTTATTAACCAATTAACCTTGATTTGATATTTTTTGAGTTTTTTCATGGCTCAAGAGTAAATAATATTATCTAATTAATTGATCAGGGTTGAAGTTCTTAAAGTGATGACTTGATCTAGGATACGGTTGGTGATCTTAAGGTCATGATACAATGAAATAATGCATTTATTAATATTAATGTGATAACCAATTTTGAGATAAAACTAGTAATTAATTCAATATAATGAAATAAAATGGGGTTTAATCATGTGATAAGAGGAATAGTGATTTACAACACCAGGATAGTAAATATGAGGTGTCTACATATTAGCCATATTTGAAATGACATTACAAAAGGATGAGTAGATCAATGAATTTTTAAAGAATCGATAGGTCAAAAAATAATGGGTGTACAAGGATGCCCCAAGTGATGTGATGAAGATGGAAATTTTATTAGAATTAATGGTTTTGAGAAAACCATAAAAAAATGGGCTCAAGAAGATGCCCCAAATGATAAGTGATGAGGATATGATGCATTCCCCCTCGAAAGGTGGGGTGAAGAAAAAAATATATGGACGAGACCTTGAAAGGAAAAATAATGTTGAGAGTGGATAAAAATGAGGAAGATTGGTGAAAATCGGGAGAAGATTGGTAAAATGGATGAAATGAGAGCTCATCAAGTGAAAAATGGATGAAAATTATGGTGGATGGGGTGAATAAATAGGGGATGGGGGGTAGGTGAAAACTATCCATTTTCACCCCAACTTTTACAAAAAATTTCTCTAGTTTTTGATATGATGCATGCCTCCTCAATTGGGTGAAGAATAAATAATGCATATGAGACCTCAAAAGGAAGAATAATGTTGAGAGTGGATAAAAATGAGGAAGATTGGTGAAAATGGGGAGAAATTTAGTAAAATGGTGTAAATGGGAGCTCACCAGGTGAAAAAAGGATGAAAATTATTAAAATGGGGGGCAAATATTTGAAAATTGTGGTGGATGGGGTGAATAAATAGAGGATGGGAGTGGGTGAAAACTATTCATTTTCACCTTAGCTGTTATAAAAAATTATCTTGATTTTTCCCTAGGACCTCTTGCAAAGATGGCTCGTATCCCATCTAAGAGGCATTGAAACAAGCACATGAGACAACGCCAAAGACCAACAAAGAGAGGGTTATCAATAAGTAATTAAATTTATTGAAAAAAAAGCATTTTTGAACCATAAATAGGGGTTTAAATGCATGTGTGTCAAAATTACAACTAGGAAAAATCTTGCTTATGGCATCTTCACCCATGAAGATGGTGATTTCACCCCTAAATTAGTAGTTTTGCCTTAAATTTTTTATTTTATATCTCTTGGTGGGTTTGAATTTTGTCATGTTAGGGTTGCTTGAAGTATTTGGTGATTTTTAAATATCTATGATGGGTTTTATAGAAGTGGTGATTTCACTATAATCATGGTATTTTTTCTAAAATTGGCTATTTCATTAGAGGTCGTGGTAAGTTTATCAAAGATTGACTATTTCACCAAAACTCAGAATTGTGGATAAAATTTAGATGAAAGAGATAAAGGAAAATCCTAATAATAAAGAAACCAGATGAATAAATGATGAAAATGATGAAAATGACTAAGAATGTGAACATTCATGATTGAAAAGAGATTACCCATTATTACTACACATGAACAATGATCAAGAGTATTTTTTATGATCCATGAGTTGCACAAAGAGAAGTTTGGGCTTCTTGAGGTGGTGGGATTATACTACATGGATTTATTACTTTTGATTTAAGCCAACTAGACCTTGATAATTACCTTGGTTGGATTATGGAATTCAAAGACTAGCACTTTCCATTTTCTGACCAACAAGATGACTATGACATCGAAGGACATGTGGTAGATTTTACAAATTCTAATCTACAGGTAACAAACTTACTAACAAGCCTTAGGGAAGATGGCCTTAATGGAGTGATTGTCTCATCACATAGATGCAAAACTACATGATTATATGATTGACTTAGATGAGTGTCTAGTAGAGGATAATATTGATCAATTACCTCTTATTCTGATGGCCACTATTAGTGGTATCTTGCTACCTAAAAAGATCAGTTGATTATTCCATATGGGATTAGGAAGAATGATATTAGACATGTGATAGGGTGTAATATTTTTTTATTGGCAGTAAATATTGTATCTCAATTGTATAATGATCTCTATTTGGTAACATAGTGAGGTGGGAGGAGTATCAGGGGATCTACCTTGCTTTAGGTCTGGTCTTGGGATCACATTGGGACTGATAAGCTAGTGGGTATATGATAGCTTATGAAAAGTGATGATCCCATGGTGTATGTATGGGATTTTTTTTAGGTAGGAAACATGGTCACTTAGGTGACTTGGGCTTCTATAGGTAAGTTATTGATGAGCTATCACCCTATGCAATTGTCTAGAGGCCATACAGATGAGATCAATTTTAGTGGGATGAATACCAACTGTACATATTATATGATAATAGTGTTATATCACAAGGTAGTGATATTTTTTGATTGAGAGGTATAGACTTGATCAAGTGTAGTGCTAAATTGGTTCATAATAGGACATATCATAAGGTCTACACATGTTTGCACATGTGTATATAGATATCGCACATTGGGGTCCGTATATAGATTGGGTAGTGGCTCTAATAGATTAGGCTCTCATGGATCTTATGCACTGGGATTATAAGATAACTGTGGTTGATGTGGGTTAGCTAGTGGCTATGATGCATGGTGGGCATATATGAGGCCCACCTGATTGACTAGGCCAATGGATCTACAAGGGAGATTGTTATATTTTAGGATACAAGCAACATTATCAAAATTTCCATGACATTAGAGGTAGAGGAAATTAATGAGTAGGGTGGATAAGGCTAGGGGACATGCCCTAAATCTATTACAAGGAGGAAATAGTGGGGATAATGGAGTTGGAGGACAAGTAAATGGTAGACAAGATGATGGAGGACAGATCAGAGGAGATGAAAGATGGGGAGATGGGGGAGGTGGAGCATAGAGAGGAGGGTCTCTTATGCTAGTTTTAGACTCATTGGTTTAGATTATGTAGCTACTAGTTAGGTTTTTGGTAGTGTAGGAAGGGATGGATACACAAATGATAATGGTCGTGATAGGACCACTACCTACAAATGGAAAAGATAGGGATGGACCTTTTGGTATAAGTGATGGAGATGGGGTTAAAACATCTCATCCAAGGAGATCCATAGAGGAGGCATTGATATCTAGCATGGGACATGAGATAACTACTAGATTAGCTGAGATAACAGGTCTAGCTTTCAGAGTTATTATCTAGGACATAGAGATATCAGAGCTACAACAATAGGTGTTAGATAGATATGGGAAGATCACTACATAATTAATAGAGATAACCCAACTAACATAGTTTTTCCACTAGGGACAAAGAGGTGCAAAGCATACGAAATGAGAGGGATACCACATAACACTTTTTGAGTACACAATGATTGGGGAAGGTGGGTGCACAATTGATGAGAGTCACTAGAGAGGCTTAGTAATACTACAACCTATATGAGCAGGTTGTTCCCATTGGGTAGAGAGTGCCTTAATATGTAGAGAGTCAATGAATTGAGGCATCCTCATCAGAGACTAGGACCTCAATCCAATCTATGAAGTCTCTTCCCAAATGGTTATCATGTTTTAATGCACATATTTTTTTATAGATGTTATGTATATGATATGATGGATTATTATGGATATGTTACATTGATGTGATGAATGTTTGTAAATGTTGGATATTATATGTGATTTTTATTTATGTTATCATGCTTAGATGTATGGATATGAGTAGATTAGATGATATTGATTTTCATGGATATGATAGATGATCCACTATTGATTTTCATGCTTGTATACTTAGTCATTGTTATTAATGATAATGATGTAGATGTGATGAATAGGGATAGGGGACATGTTTCTTTGAGTGCACATATCTCCACATATAATTTTTAACTTGATTTTTTATGTAGCACATGACATTATGCACCATGATACAAAACATCATGATGGCATGGCCATAGTGTCAATAAAGACTAACTCTCAAACATAAATAATAAAAAAATCAAATATGCAAGCAACAAACAAACACACACAAAGTTTTAAAAAAAAAATCAATAGAAAACATCTTGTCATTTATCAAGCTAAAATCCATGTGTGAAAGTTGATCAATACCAATTGACTCATGATACCCCGAAAAAATGATATATGCGAAGAAGTTAGATGGGGAATGATGTATTCCAATTAAACAACATTGGTTTTGCTCAAAATTTATGCACACAATAAGTTTGTTAAAAAAATAAAAAATGTTAGAAACCAAACAAGAGCATAATTCAATGTTAAATTAAACTAGAAATGACTACCTCTTAATAGAGCATGATAAAGGAACAAAGAAACATTGTCTTCACCTACCAAGATGAAATATCCTCTTCATTTTTTGGATGTGCTCCTTGATGTGTATATGGATGTGGGTGCTCAATAGACTACACAAAAACACATGGGCACCATGTCCTCTTGTTGGATTAGTTGATTTCTTGGATGATGGATAGCTTGATTTCTTGATTTGGAGCTAAAGAGGTAGAGTTCCACTACACGAACTAAACTTGTTGAGAGGGGTGAGATTCAATTTATAGGATTTTCAAGATGACGTGAATTGTTAATCTTGCTCTACGATCAATGGTTAAGGATAAATCAAACTGGATGGTTGGGTCATATATGAAAGTGGTTGAGAAGGAGACAAGATAAGGATGGGCATGTCATAATTTATCCATTGCATTAGATTTGGTGAGATTGCATTGGGATTAGATGATGAAGTCATTGATTGGGTTGATGGGTTGATGTGAGATAAATGGATTTATGGAAGATATGGATATTCTAGCTTCTATGGATTTTATTATTATGAATGAGTTAGTTGATTAACAATTGTTAATTAACTAAAGTGATGTGAGGTGATTTATGTGAGATTGGCAAGGTTCAAAATAAACATAATCAATTGAGGGAGTGGGGGGGAGGCAGTCGGGGGGAAGGGGGAGCAAGGGAGAAGGGGGGGCTAAATAGTCTGGTTAGACTAGAAATATTAGTCGATGATGGGATTAGAAACTGATGTGATGATACAATAGGGTTTAGTTAAAATCGACACGAGGTGTTTGATTTTAGGTGTCTACAATCATATATTACAATCAGAATAGAACTATCTATTTTTATACCTATCAAATATTATTAAATACAAAATATGGTAAAACATATGCATATTCAGCCAATTTAAGCCTCGTGAACCTAGTTGCAACTAAACAATTCAATTTTGGGCTCAATTGGCCCCAATTTCATCACCAATTGAACCAATTATTCAATTATATCAATTAAGAATGTAGATAGACCCAACTTTATCCCTTGAACCTAGTTACGACTAAACAATTTACTCCAATATTATCACTCATTAAACCAATTAGTCAATTAGTGGATCAATTAGGGACATAACTTGAGAAAATTTAAGCTTTGTGAACCTAGTTACAATTAAACAATTTTATTTAGGGCTCAATTAACCCTATTATCACTTATTAAATGAATCAGTCAATTGGATTAATTAGGTTCATACACTGAGCTAATTTGAACAACATAAGCCTAACTAGTTGTGACTAAATGATGAGATTTGGAGCTCAATTATTCTTAATTTCATCGATAATTAAATCAATTAAATTAGTAAAACACATGACTTAAGCTATTTTAAACCCCATGACATAAACACTATAAATTTATTTAGAAATTAAAAATTAACCAACCACCTATTTTTAGTCAGATTTTTCCAATATCATCTTCTTCTTCTTTTTTTTTTTTCACGCCTAAATGAAACTTTTTACAATAACTAGTGAACACAATAATAACAAATGGTACTTTCTCCTAAACCCACCTCCTCTATTGTAAGAATAAATTATGCTCGATAACCTAAATCAAAGTATATAACGAAACCATTAAAAACCAAAATTTATATCGAGAATGTTAAATACTGAAATCAAAATATAACACTACGTAAATAGGAAGGTAAAAACATTGGTTCGCATAAATACTAAAAATAATTAACATTAATCCCTCTTCAGGTGTGGACATATGTGGCTATTAATTTTGCTTTAATGGATAGCTTTTTCATTTATAATGGCTTGGTAGCGTAGTCTCTATCACTCATCAAGAGGCAAATAAATAAATATTCAAATTGTTTGATATGCCTCTTCAATGCGTTAATTCCAAAACTCTTAAATCCTCATTCATTTGTTTATAGATAAGAAGTTCTGTGTGTTATTTTCCCATGGCTTTGTTTAGGAGTGTGACATTTCAAATAATTGTGAAAATTTAATATGATTTAAAAACAAATGATTAATGAAAAGTAATTTTAAAAAAAACAAAAAAAAAAAAAAGTCATTACAGTATTGAGGTGATTATTTGATGTCACATTAATTTATTGGCAATTTTAACTAGATGAATTTAATATGAATGGAAAAAAATGGTTTTGACTAGCAATTAAATACATGTCAATCACTCATTTTTAAATATGAAAAAGTTTTAAATTTTTAAATTTTGTACTTTCCATGTTATTTGTATTCATCCAATCAAATTGTGACATATGACATTACCATGACAATTAATCCATACCAAATTCGAAATCAAACCTACTACCACGCCCTCAAAATAAATGTCACATTAAAGGTATGTGGGAGTAATTGAATCCCCAACCTCGTAGGGCCCAATGGATTGTATAGATTGGTTTAACAAGTGGGCTAATTTGCTCCCCTGACACCTATATGACACAACTAAAAGTATACCACAAATAATGTTTAATTTAATAAATGTGTGTTATAGATAATAAGTAATTGTGTCTCCTAGTTTAAAATGGATTAAATGTATGGGAAATCACTTCACAATATTCGACTTCAAAATGCTTTCCACTGACATCCATTTCCATTACATTTGTGTATGATATAAATAGATTAATAAGATAAAATTCATTTAAAGGCTTATCAATATATCTCAGTGTCAACACTTAATCATAAAAGAGATCTACATCTATAATTTATTCATACATTCCTCTCTAAATTGGAGTCAAAGTTGCATGGTTGCATTGATCAAGGAGTGCACGACATACCAAACCAAAGACGAGGATTTTGTTTATGTAAATTTTAAAATATATTATCACTTTTTAAAGATTGAAATCATTTTTTTAATAAATATAAGATCATAGTTTGTTGTATACAATCATATTTGAGGTAGTGTATATATAAAAATATAATCATAAGAGATGCAAAATTCTATCCTAGAGTGATTTATTTTGAAAAATTTAATACCACATATGCAAGTTTAATTTAGTTTTTTCTTTAATTTAATTTTACATATAAAAAGAATTATATAATATTTCAAATCTACTTTTTACATCCAATATTTCTAAAATAATTCATTTAAACCCTAATTTGAATGTACAAACTTGATATGACTAATTCCATTGCCCCTTTAAAAACCCTGGAACTATTAAAAAAAGTGCATAAGTAACTCCATACATTTATGTATGTCTCCATGACTACAAAGAATTCTTTATTATCCCAAGTACATTATGTTTGTTTAACGTTTAATTTTATAAGAAGTGCATAATGCTTTGATTTTCAATTTAAAAAGCAACTTCTATCTCTTGTGAACTTTTAACAAATTTATAAAACTCAAAAATTTTCACTTCATACAATAAAATGTATCGAAAAAACCTAAGACAATCCCTCTAGCTTTAAACTAAACAAAACTCATCTCCTATGCATTACCTTTCCAATTTCTAAGAAGTTGTGAATTAGAGAGATGAGTTCATTCTACTTCTGGTGCCAGTGAACCATAAAGATACATAAATTAAATTATTAACTATATTTTTATGTAATTATTTATAATTAAGAATTTCAAGTATAATATTATTTCCTTTCCTTCCTTTCATTTGGTCCTTGATAAAGGGTTGGTATGGTGGTAAAACCATCATCTCCATATTTATAGTGCTCTTTAATTATCAAACTTTTTAAAAAATATATAAAATGTTTTATTCTTATGTTAGCATGGTGTGTCATGTAGACTTATCCAATTAGACTTTAAAATATTTTTAAAATCGTTTATATGACTGTTTTTATTATTTTGAACAAAACAAATGCTAAATTAAATATATTTTATTATATCATTTTATTTTGGAGTAACATTGTATATACATGCTTTTGAAAGTAATGTGATGTTAGATAGCATGTTTATAACAATGAATTGCATACTTAAAGAAAATATAATATTAACAACAAATGGAATATATTGACTTGTTTTTTAAGTAATGACATGATGTTAATATTCAACATTAAATTGATACATTTTAATTTTGTGAAAATGTGTTTAATGTATATATAATTATTACTTATAAACTGATTAATCATTTAATGAATTTTAGTGAGTGTAATATTATAATGAAAATTTGTTTACCTATGAAAAGGAAGAGTACAGCGAGGAGATATGGATAGATGGGATATCAGAGGATGAGAAAGATTATGTGTCAAATGTAGCTAGTGAACTATGTGTATCCTTAGGGATGGATAGATAGTTCAATTGAGTTTATATTGTTCTCTATCACTTGTTTTGTGTGTTAGTGTCATCAAATAACAAGTGTCGATATATCATGGATAGCTAATCTCTAACTTAGATATTAAAAACTAATAATTATCTTATTTATTCTTATTCAAATCTTATGATAAGTTTGAAAACATTAAAAAAAATATGTTGCACAATGTTCCCAAAATATCATGCCATATCAGTATATAGAACAATATATCATAATCCTTATGTCAATGGAAGTAGTCTTCCTACAAATAAATAGTTGATTGGTTGCATCTTAATTAATTAAGTCTAACTAAAGTGTTAGACTCTGGAATCTTTATTCTTTTTTTAGTGTTATGAATGGTGAAAACCATGTGTTTAATACACACACATACCTTATATTCTTTGAAAACTCTTAATAATTCATGAGGAACATTATTTTGTTCATATCCTTTAATCATGTCCATCAAAGAAACCATGTTTGCATGGGGGATCGCATCACTGATCTCGTATTTGGTAGTGTCAAAGTTGGAGGAGCGCCTCTCCTCACTCTCATTGGCCATCTCCTCCCCGAAGATCTGATAGGGGAAACAAAGATAGTGGTAGCGAGGAGGGGGAGCGGGAAGGTGGAGGCCCCCTCTATAAGATAAGTTCCTGTGGCTGGTGTCAGGCATTTCTCTTTCCAAATAGGATTTTAAGTAACAGAATGATACTGAAACTGACTAGCAGACTGATGGTTAGGACCTCATCCTAGTTGATGAAGATCCCATGTCTCAAGGGGGTGGGGAGAATCCTCAGGTCCTTTGCCTCCACCTGCTACCATATTTGTTGTTGTTTCTTAATAGACTCTTTATTGTACTTTTATCTTTATTTATTTTTATTTGTGTGCACTTGAGTTAATTTAACTATGGTTTGTTTGGTCGTGTCTTCTCATTTTATGGTCTATGCTCTTCTCATCACTTATTTAGCTTGCTTTGGTTATTTTGGGGTGTGACTTTTTCACCCATATTTTTTGTATGATTAACAATTTATTATATCTTGTTATATTAATTAAAGTGTGCTTTTCAATCAAAAAATGTAAGTCTCATGACTCGATTGCAGAATAATTGAGATGAACAAATATGTTCATTTGATACATTTGCAAATTAATTATTATAAAATTGTCATTTGCATATGATATATTCCTTTCATTAACTATAATGCTTACCAATTATTTATTTTGTATATAAACTAATACAATCATTTCTAGTATACTATCTCAAATCTTTCTAATCTTAAGCAACCATCTTAAAACATGATGCATAATCTATTAATATACAACTACCACTACATGAACAATAATATTCATTGATTACTATTAAGTTTCATATTCATCATCCAAACAATAAAATGTTTCTTGTAGTTATAAAATTTATACAAGAATAAAAGCATTTTGGAATACCAAATATATCACCACTATTATTGTGCTCTTTAATTCCCACTATTTTTACTTCCCAATACCATTTATACCACCATTATTATGTGAATAAGAAAATATAATACTTACATTGCCCTCTTGCCTTATAACATAACTTTTATAATAAATTATTTCAAAATAGTGTCTAGATGAGATCACATACACGTCTCTAATAAGAACACTCCACTTAACACTAATTTTCCTACAAGTGATTATCTTAACAACATTAATGATGTCAATGCTAAGTTATGGTTCTATAAAAATGTTTCAACATGATTTTTAAAGTCAAACATCATAAAATAAGATAATTACACTTAAAAAGACATTAATGATTGATTGTCTTGATGTATTTGATCGATAACTAAATTTAATATTTATTTACTTGAATATCATAGGTATATCATTTAAAACGTGTATTTTCTTTTATCAAGAACAACATATCAATATTCAATTTAATATTGTCTCTTTTACCAAATATTCCCTTATACATAAATAACTGGATTTCAATTAAATGATAATAAGGATACTTTTGCACAATCGATTATTAATATACTATTACTAAAGTATTAAAAATATGTAACTTGAAACATTTAATTCAAATCACTCTTAGTCCCTAAAAAATATTGCTATCAAGTTTTGGCCATTAATCACTTCTAGCATATTGCTACAAGATTTGAAAAATTGGGTTTATTATTAATTCCATAATTCGTCACTAATAGTTTGAATTATTCTTGGCGATATGATGTCCCTAATATAACAACTAAAGCCTAAATAATTCTACATCAAATTGTTATTATATTATCCTTCGTCAAAGTGTGAATTAGATACTAACTTGCGTGGGTGGTATGGGGCACCTATACAAAATATTATCTCGTATATACTTTTCAAATATCATAATTGTTAATTCCTTGGATATCATTCAAGGCCAAGCAATTTTAGGAGGGTTAGGTCAAAGAAACTGAGGGATCAACTCATGAACTTCAGGTCATAAACACTGAGTGATGGGAGAAATCCTAATTAGTCTTATTATGACTTGATAGTTTATCGAGTTTAGATGTGACATAATGTAATTGTTAAATCTATACTTATGGTTATAAACAATAAATATATGAAGTATAAATTAGGACTGTACTAATTCCTATCTTATTTCAATGTCACACTTACATCATGTTGTGTGGAGTAGCTACAATATTAACTCCCTTACATAATTACCTCTTTCTTGTCATTAGATTCATATCTATCCTTCTTTTCAAGGGTAGCTCCACTCTCAATAGATGAGAGATGTGTCATGGATTTGAAAGGCTATATGGTTGGAGGTAAAACTCTATATGATACTCTCCCTCTCCACATCTTATATATTCTACTGCCAACATCAACAATGTTCTCCTTTTTCTTATTCCTATTAAGGAAACAACTTGCTAATTATGTGGACTTACATTATATTGTATTTATTTTGGAAAAGATGTATTCACATGAAATAATATTGAAAAATATGTAATTATGATGATTTTGAACTTGTAACTAGAACTAAGCCATTATCTCATATTACACTTTTGAAATATGATTTATAAATGTTTTGTTTCCTTATTGAACAAATAGATAAGTGCTATAGAAAAATACATGTTATATGAAAGTGTACATGAAATAAAATATATATGAATTAATGATAAGATTTATTAAACTTAATTAAATATGATGCATTGTACTTTTACAATTAATTTTTATTATTTGTAATTAATAATACACGTTAGAACCCAAAATAGTTAAGAAAACCTTGGACAAAATTGGAATCACATCACAAGAGAAGGAAATTAGGTATGAGATTGGGCTACCAACCAAGGTGTAGGTCTCCAAACTCTAACGTGTCTTATTGAGAAAAAATGGTGCCCCCTGGTACCAAATTCCATTCAAATATTGGTCACACAAGATGTGGCTAAAGGAACTATCCCCATTATAGCTTAGGGAACTAGGGGTCCACTTATTATTTGGTGACGTAGGGAATTTATTGCCACCTAGCCTCACAAATGCATAATTTCGGGACCCACATGGCATTAAAACCCAAATTTAAATTTGAAAATAATTCATCCACGTGATACCAGTTTTGCCAGCTGGGTGGGACAGCTTTTATGTAACCTACCGCATTCATAGTAGTTATCTACGTGGCGTGCCACAAAAAGAAATTAAAGTCACGTCCTCTTTAACTGTATCAAATAAAACATAAGTATCCCGCATGTTTTGTGCCCTCTACCCCACCCACACTTTCATACGCTTTAATAGAAATCTATTGAATATTTTATGCCCTACGCACATGCATGGAAATGAAATGAAATGAAATGGTTTTAATTATGTTTATGAGATTGAACGATTTAAGGGATCATTAATTATATTGAGTGTTATAATCAGTTAAAGATTCTTAAGATTTAAGGGATCTTTTAGAACGTTGTTTTGCCTCTTGTTGAACCTTGTTTGATGTCGATGTCACTCCCAAAACATTCAGACAACCATGTTTGAGTTTTGATTTTAGCCTTGACTTGTTCATATAATCTATGAACTATTACCCCATAGTTCGTTAGAACCTCTAATTCTTCCATTATGGGCCATAATTTGCTCATTTGAACTGTGCCAAATGCTTTTTGAAGTCTATGAAGCAATAATATGCATCTTCCTTTTTATCATACACCTTTTCAACTAGATGTCTAAGCGTGACATAATGATCAATAGTAGAGTGTTTGGGCCTAAAGCCTGCTTGTCCCTTTGCCCATTTGTCTTTTTTTCCTACCCAACTACTAATTATGCATTCTATCATACTCCCAAATAGCTTTGCAAAGAGCAGATTGACCATGATAGTTTGGTAATTTGAGGGGTTGTTCACATCTCCATTCTTAAACAAGGGTATGGTTAAGCTTGTTGTCCACTCTGTCGGAAAGCCCTTTTGGATGACCTCGTTGAAGATTTCTTTGATTTTAGGTGCTATGAGATCCGCCCCCATCTTAAATGTTTTGCTTGTAAATTGTCTATGTCTCATGCTTTACCTATTGCTAGCTTTTTAATCCCTTGCATGCTGCCATCTGTCATGAAAAGCTCTTTAATTGACACTAATTTTGGGAGGTGCATCTTGTTCGCTTTCATGCTCATATAGTTGTTTTGAATACTCCAACCACTGCCTTGTTGTTATGCTATTTTCAGCTTGTCTTTTTGTTTTGTTTATGAATTTCCCTCCAAAATCTTTGTGATTCATGTTTTCCTAAGTAAATCAGCGCTTTCCTCCGAGTTCTAGAATACTCTACTTTCTTTTCCCTTACCATTTGCTCATATGCTTTCTGGTTTGCTTTTGTTATACCTTTTGGTTCTTTTAGTGATCTTCGTGTTGCCTTGCATTCTTCATCATACCATGGATTAGTTAGGAAACTATTTCTCCCCTTCTTTTTAGTTTTAGCTCCCTTACATATTTTTAGTGCATCTTCAATGGTGCTCATTAGCGTCTCACTTTTCATGTATTCTATGTCATTGTTATGTGCTACTTTCTTTCCCCCTTCCTACATCTTGCTTTCCAGAGTTGCTCTAAAGATTTGCCGATTTTCCTTTGTCAAGAGAATGTTTCCTATAGATGCCGACTTACTTTGGTTGACCTTGGTGTGCTCATCTTGATGATTTTCTCTTTTTAATTGGAGTTTCACAAAAATTGTGTTGTGACTTGATTTAAGTTCTATGCAAGCTTCTTCCACTTCCAGCTCTTCAATTCTAGGTAAAGAATTTTGGGAGCATATAACATAATCAATTACACTCTGCCCTTTGTATGTCTTGCGTGTGTAGTTTCTTGATATTCCCCATTTGTTCATGCCATTGCAAATGATTAAGTTATGTATATTGCATAAACCTAGTAGTTCTTCTCCAAAGTGTGTGATAGCCGTTGTGATCTGTACATGCCTTGTAATAGTAGTAGGAGGCACCGCTGCATAGGCCTAGTGAAGGCTCCCTCTTCTCTATAGCTTTATGATAATTTTTAGACTAGAGATTTGATATTTTTATAGTTCATTAAGGTTTGAATAAATATCAAAGATTTTATGTTTCTAGAGTTCATATAATAATAAAATTCTTTTTTTTTTTAGAGAATTATGTTAATTTTTTTTAAGAACGATGTGTTTCAAATCTACTTATGTGACAATTCTTTCCTAATGAAGGATTACAGAAGTGGAGCTAAAATGCATCGTTCTTAAAAAAAATTGACATAATTTTCTCCAAAAAAAAAAGAATTTTGTTTAAATAAATAACTTTTCAAAATATTATGTGAGAATTTTTCCTCTTCGATGTTTTGGATCAACATCCACAATCCATCATCAAGGAAAACCAATAGATAAGTGTAAACAATTAAGTAAAGATAAAAAGGGTAGGGGCGGCGGGGAGGGTGGGAACCAAGTTGCTTGTTAAGCCAAGAGTTGGTAACAATTATCTTAATGACCGTTATACCGATCTCCAAGTTCCAAGTATACATCTTACTAGAGCATTGAGATATTGAAAGGAAATAAAATATTCAACGTGCCAATAATTTAGACCAATAAGCTAATTTCTTATTTAAAAACTAAGGGTTAAGATATTAATGCCAAAAAAGTTGTAAAATTTTTAAGATATTTTTAATTAATTTTAAAATAGTAATTAAGTTAATTTTTTTGTTTAACGTTAAGTTGTAAATAATTACTACCTTAATTTTTTTTTTACCAAATAACAATCAGAGAGCATGTTACCGAAATTTTTTTGGAGAGGAAGAAAAAGCCGAGACTAGCCAAACACTTACAAAACTAATCACACTATTCTTATTGAAGATGTCAAAGTCATTGCAGTGGAAAAATATTTTCAAAAATACAAAGTAAGAGAAGTGATTCAAATTTGTAAACATCCTAAAAACATGAATAAAGATAAGTGTTAGAAATTAATCATATACAGAGACCAATTCTTATCAAGTTAGGAGGTCAAAGTTATTAAGTTTGTAAAAACCAAATGTTAAGGGAGTAATTATTTACAACTTAATTAGATACACAAATTTCAATTTGATTATTAATTTAAAGTTGATTAAAAATCTCTTAAAATTTTTACATCTTTTTTGATATTAATATCTTAACCCTCAATTTTTAAATAGGAAATTAGCTTATTGGTCAAGATTATTGGCATGCCAAATATTTTATTTCCTTTCAATATCTCATTATTTCAATAAGAGGTGGACTCGTAATTTGGAGATTGGCGTAACAGTCACTAAAGTAATTTTTACAAACTCTTGGCTCAACATGCAACTTGGTTTTTTCCCTTTTTAAACTAGCTTTGGTCTGTTGTTCGTACATATCACTTGCTTTCTCTTGATGATGGATCATGAATGCTGATCTAAAAAGTCGAGTGGGAAAAACTCTCACATAATATTCTGAAAAAGCATTTATTCAAATATTTTTAGACTGTCTGCAAATGAAATGGTGCCACGTAGAAAGAATGTGTACATTCCCTGGGTACTAAACATGGATTGATTTAAAGAGGCTCTGAACATGTGTGTAGGTAGGGGTAAAATGTGTCCTCCCCTATAGAGTATTGTACTCAGCTATGGACACTCACCTTAAATTTTCGTGTTCATCTGTGCAGGTTGTATTATACCTTTACGCACATCCATTATTAGTACCTGCTATGTAGGTACTATTTTTTCATGTTTTTGAGTTTTACATTATCTTTGATATATAAGTCACAAAAAATAAAAAATAAATTAATTTAATATCTTTTTATTGGTTGGATTCAATTGACTTGAATTGTTTTTGGGGAAACTCAAAATCTATGGACCCTAAAATTATTAGTTTTTATACAATGTTAGAAATATATATGGATATTAGAAAATATGGTACCGATTTATTTATGACAGTGACTACCATAAAAAAAGTAGACTCTACAAATGAAATGGTGCCATGTAAAAATAATGTTTACCTTCCTTGGGTACTAAACATGGATTGATTTATAGAGGTTTTGAACATGTGTGTAGGTAGGGGTAAAATGTGTGCTCCCCTATACAATGTTGTACTTAGTTATGGACACTGACCTTCAATTTTTCATGTTTATGTGTGCAAGTTGTATTATACCTTTATGCACATCAATTATTAGTGGCTGCTACGTAGGTGCTATTTTTTATTGTTTTTAAGTTTTACATTATCTTTGATATATATGTCACAAAAAATAAATTAAGTTATTATCTTTATATTGGTTGGACTCAATTGACTTGAAAAATTTTCTGGGGAAACTCAAAATCTATTGACCCTAAAATTACTAATTTTTGTACAATGTTAAATATATATATATGGACATTAGAAAATGTGGTGCCGATTTATTTATGACAGTGACTACCATCAAAAAAGTAGACACCACGTTTGAGGCAAGGGGATATTGGGTCCTTCCATGCCATATTATTAGTCCTGAAGGGAACAATAACATTCAATTTGCTTTAACTTAGAATTAGCGAGCGTGTTGTTGGCAAATGAGATGTCCTCATTGTAGCTAAAAAAAACTATGCATGAAAGTTTTTTTTTGGGATGCTATTACTACCCTCTTTTTGTTCGAGGCAAGTATTGAATACAGCTCACAGGGTGGGGGATTGTAAGCTGTCCAATTTTACATGCAAGTTAAATGCAAGGATTTTATATTGTCAGGATTTTAGGGTGAGTTAAATGTAGGTTGTTAAACTTGGTTGGTAGGAGGATGGAAAAACATGGTTTATAATCTCACTAAAGTTAGTAGGAGAATTGGAAACCTGTTAAAGTACTTGGCATGGAATGTTTGGTTGACATGATACAAGATTGAGATGGAGGTAATTAGTGACATTCATTTTAATTTCATTGTTTCTAGGCATTCAGAGGAGAGACTATTGTAGCTTTGTAGTTCATCAATTCTTTTACTATTTTTCATTTTACATTATGAGCGAAGTATCAACAAAAAAGTTAGTATTCTTTGCAGTAATCAAGTTCATATCTATAACCTATTTTTCTTTCTATTTGGATTATGTGTAACATTTGGGTAATATTATTAGGTTTTATATTGTTCTTTTACTGGGTAAGAATTTTACCATGGGGCTTTGTTTTTTCTACGCAATGGTATTGGTGATAGAAAAAGGGTGGAGTTGACTATTGGTTTAGTAAGGCAAATAATAACAAAGGCTTTTAGGGTTCTTGTTAAGTGAAGAGTTTAATTTTTTGGCTAGTGTGAAGTAGGCTATTCAAGTTTTGAGATAATTAGTGTCATTGATTTTAATTTCATTGTTTCTGGGTATGCAGCGAGGAGATTATTGGGGTTCGATTATGTTACTATATCAAATTCATATTTGTGACCTTTTTTCTTTATATCTGACTTATGTTTAACATTTGGGTAATATTATTGAGATTTATATACTCATATACTAGTTCTGGTCTTTTACTATTTAAGAATTTTATCATGTGACTTTGTTTTTTTGCACAAAGATATTGGTAATACAGAAATGGTAAAGTAGACTACTGGTTTTATAAGACAAATAGTAACAAGGTTTTTTAGTGTTCTTATGAAATGAAGGGTTTAATTTATTAACTGGAGTGAGGTAGGATATTTAGGGTTTCAGGCAATTAGTGTCATTGATTTTAATTTCATTATTTTTCGGTATGTAGAGAGGATACTATTGGATCCTGATGCTTACTTACTAGGTGTTTGTGGTATTAGACATTGCAGTTTATGCAGATTGGCTTTGTTTTTGAGGTAAGGCATTCCATAAATTTTAAGCTATGCCTTATAAATTTATAATGTATTTTGATAGGCTAGGCTATAAACAAAGCCTTGAAGCAAGTAATTTTCATTGGCAAAAAAAAAAGTCTTTGAAAATCTTGCTGATAAAAAAAAGCCTAGAAAAAAAAACATGGCTCAACTTTGGACAAATGTGATTGCAAATGGCCAAAAAACTAAATAACAAACTCTTTATACATTAAAAGAAAATTAGATTCATGAAGTTTAGGATCCTGCATTTATATCACTTTCAAAATTGGATAGCACATAATTATGTGCTTTTCATGCTCGACAATAATTCAATTAAAATGGATGACAATAATTGTCTCAAACCCTAAACAACCTATTTCACTTCAACAAGAAAGAAAAAGTTAAGCCCTTTAGTGAACAGGGTCCCTAAAAAGCCTCTTGTTATAATTTGTCTTACTTACAAAAGTAATATTTAATTTATTAAGAGCATTTTCATGGCAACGACTGGACATGCGAAGAGGTAAATGCTTGTTACTGAGTATTTTGGTTACAACTTATACTTTTCTAATGCTTAGAGGCTTTGTAAAATTAAAAGTACTGGAGAAAGTGAATGGAATGGTTTGTGGTTATGTCTATAGCTCTTTATTTTCATGTGACTAGAACGATTAGTGTTATTGTTACAAAACACGTATAAATTATATTCCTATTCACAGTCTAAAAATATCTAATGCTCATTGCCTCCAACATTGTCTCCATATGAAGGAGTCTGAGGCAGGTTGAATAACTTGTATGTATGTATGTTTGTGTGTGTGTGTGTATGTATATATCATGGTAAAATTATTACCTAGTAAATAGTAAACCTAGTCTATGAGCATATAAAACCCATTAATATTACCTAGATGTTACACATAATCCAAATAGAAAGAAAAGCATATTAAAAATACGAACATTCAGTGCCAATTACTTTAGCACGTTTCTAATTATCATAATAAGTTTCATGAGATCACAAACCATGTTTTCCCATCCTATCACCAACCAAGTTTAGCAACCTACATTTAACTCACCCTCAAATCTGGCGAGCATAAAATTATGTGTTCAGCCACTTGCATTCAATGTCGCCTTGGTCCATTCATTGGGGCTTTACAATTTGTTAATTATTTTGTTGTTTTTTATTTGTGTTGTGGGCAAAGCATCAACAAAGGTATGCATAATTTTCATTGCTTAGATTCTTTCTCACACTTCAATCATTTAAAAGTATGCAATAGTAGTGAGTATGCATTCATGAGCTGGGAAACATGGTCACTTAGGTGACTTGGGCTTCTATAGGTGAGTTATTGATTTCAGTGGGATAAATACCAACTGTACATATTATATGGTAATATAGTGTTATATCACAAAGCAGTGATATTTTTTGATTCAGAGGTATAGACTTGATCAAGTACAGTGCTAACTTGGTTCATAATAGGAAATATCATAGGGTCTACACATGTTTGTACATGTGTATAGAGATATCACACATTGGGGTCCGTATATAGACAGGGTAGTGGTTTGATAGATTAGGCTCTCATGGATCCTATGCAGTGGGATTATAGGATAACAATGGTTGATGTGGGTTAGCCGGTGGCTATGATGCATGGTGGGCATATATGAGGCCCACTTGATTGACTAGGCCAATGGATCTACAAGGGAGATTGTTATAATTTAGGATAAAAACAACATTATCAAAATTTCCATGACATCAGAGGTAGAGGAAAGTAATGAGTAGGGTGGATAAGGCTAGGGGACATATCCTAAATCTATTACAAGGAGATATTGGGGATGATGGAGTTGGAGGAAAAATAAATGGTAGACAAGATGATGGAGGATAGATCAGAGGAGATGAAGGATGGGGAGATGTGAGGGGTGGAGCATAGAGAGGAGGGTCTCCTATGCTAGTTGTAGACTCATTCGTTTAGATTGTGTAGCTACTAGTTAGGTTTTCGGTAGTGTAGGAACGTATGGATACACAAATGATAGTGGTCGTGATAGGACCACTACCTACAAGTGGTAAATATAGGGATGGAACTTTTGGTATAAGTGATGGAGATGGGGTTAGATCATCGCATCTAAGGAGATCCATAGAGGAGGCATTGATATCTAGCGTGAAACATGAGATAGCTACTAGATTAGTTGAGATAACAGGTCTAGCTTTCAGAGTTTTTAGCTAGAACATAGAGATATCAGAGCTACAACAATAGGTGTCAGATAGATATGGGAAGATCACTACATAATTAGCAGAGATAACCCAACTAACTATAGTTTTTCCACTAGGGATATGGAGGTGCAAAGCCTATAGAATGAGAGGGATACCACACAACACTTTTTGAGTACACAATGATTGCGGAAGGTGGGTGCACAATTGATGAGAGCCACTAGAGAGGCTTAGTAATACTACAACCTATATGAGTAGGTTGTTCCCACTGGGTAGAGAGTGCCTTAATATGTAGAGAGTTGATGAATTGAGGCATCCTTATCATAGACTAGGACCTCAATCTGATCTGTAAAGTCTCTTCCTAGGATGGATCCACCTCTATATGGACAAAGCGAGGCATGATTTTTGGCATGTGGATTGATATATGTTTTGTCATTGTATATTTTTATTATTTTGATGCATATGGTTATTTAATGTACGTACACACACACACACACACACACACACACACACACACACACACACACACACACACACACACACACACACACACACACACACACACACACACACACACGCATGCATGCACACACACACACAGAGTGTTGTAAAAACATCATGATGGCATGGCCGTAGTGTGCATAAAGACTAACTCTCAAACATAAATAAGAAAATAATCAAATAGGCAAGCAACAAACAAACACACACAAAGCTTAAAACAAAAATCAATAGAAAACATCTTGTCATTTATCAGGCTAAAATCCATGTGTGAAAGTTGATCGATACCAATCGACTCATGATACCCCCAAATAATGATATATGTGAGGAAGTTAGATGGGGAATGATGTATTCCAATTAAGCAACATTGGTTTTGCTCAAAATTTATACACACAATAATTTTGTTAAAAAAATAAAAAAATGTTAGAAACCAAACAAGAGCATAATTCAATGCTAGATAAAACTAGAAATGAATACCTCTGATTAGAGCATGATAAAGGAACAAAGAAACATTGTCTTCACCTACCAAGATGAAATATCCTCTTCATTTTTTAGATGTGCTCCTTGATGTGTATATGGATGTGGGTGCCCAATAGACTACACAAAAACACATGGGCACCATGTCCTCTTGTTGGATTAGTTGATTTCTTGGATGATGGATAGCTTGATTTCTTGATTTGGAGATAAAGAGGTAGAGTTTCACTACACGAACTAAACTTGTTGAGAGTGGGGTGAGATTCAATTTCTAGGATTTTCAGGATGATGTGAATTGTTAATCTTGCTCCAAGATCAATGGTTAAGGATAAATCAAATTGGATGGTTGGGTCATAGATGAAAGTGGTTGAGAAGGAGACGGGATAAGCATGGGCATGTCATAATTTATCCCTTGCATTAGATTTGGTGAGATTGTATTGGGATTAGATGATGAAGTCATTGATTGGGTTGATGTGAGATAAATGGATTTATGGAAAATATGGATATTCCAGCTTCTATGGATTTTATTATTATGAATGAGTTAGTTGATTAACAATGGTTAATTAAATAAAGTGATGTGAGGTGATTTATGTGAGATTGGCAAGGTTCAAAATAAACATAATAAATTGAGGGAGGGGCGGGGAGGCGGGGCTCGGGAAGCAAGGCTGGGGTGGGGGTGTGGTGGGGGTCGGCGCGGGGCGGCCAGGGGGAAGGGGGAGCAAGGGAGAAGGGGGGGTAAATAGTGTGGTTAGACTAGAAATATTAGTCGATGATGGGATTAGAAACTGATGCGATGAACACAATAATAACAAATGGTACTTTCTCCTGAACCCACCTCCTCTATTGTAAAAATAAATTATGCTCGATAACCTAAATGTGCCACCTAATTAAATCAAAGTATATAACGAAACCATTAAAAACCAAAATTTATATCGAAAATGTTAAATACTGAAATCAAAATATAACACTATGTAAATAGGATATTTATATGAAATGCAGGAAGGTAAAAACATTGGTTCGCATAAATACTAAAAATAATTAACATTAATCTCTCTTCGCAATGTATAATCTTCACGGTGCAGCCTTCACACCATACGAACGGTGTAACTGACTTTAATTTTGCTTTAATGGATAGCTTTTTCATTTATAATGGCTTGGTTGCGTAGTCTCTATCACTCATCAAGAGGCAAATAAATAAATATTCAAATGTTTGATATGCCTCTTCAATGCGTTAATTCCAAAACTCTTAAATCCTCATTCATTTGTTTATAGATAAGAAGTTGTCTGTGTTATTTTCCCATGGCTTTGTTTAGGAGTGTGACATTTCAAATAATTGTGAAAATTTAATATGATTTAAAAACAAATGACTAATGAAAAGTAATTAAAAAAAAAAACAAAATAAAAGTCATTAAAGTATTGAGGTGATTATTTGATGTCACATTAATTTATTGGCAATTTTAACTCGATGAATTTAATATGAATGGAAAAAAATGGTTTTGACTAACAATTAAATACATGTCAACCACTCATTTTCAAATATGGAAAAGTTTTAAATTTTTAAATTTTGTACTTTCCACGTTATTTGTATTGATCCAATCAAATTGTGACATATGACATTATGATGACAATTAATCCACACCAAATTCTAAATCAAACCCACTACCATGCCCTCAAAATAAATGTCGCATTAAGGGTATTGGGAGTAATTGAATCTCTAACCTCCCAGATCCCAATGGATTGTATAGATTGGTTTAACAAGTAGGCTAATTTGCTCCCTTGACACCTATATGACACAACTAAAAGTATACCTCAAATAATGTTTAATTTAATAAATGCGTGTTATAGATAATAAGCTATTGTGTCTCCTAGTTTAAAATGGATTAAATGTATGGGAAATCACTTCGCAATATTCGACTTCAAAATGCTTTCCACTGACATCCATTTCCATTACATTTGTGTATGATATACATAGATTAATAAGATAAAATTCATTCAAAGGCTTATCAATATATCTCAGTGTCAACACTTAATCGTAAAAGAGAGCTACATCTATAATTTATTCATACATTCCTCTCTAAATTGGGGTCAAAGTTGCATGGTTGCATTGATCAAGGAGTGCACAACATACCAAACCAAAGACGAAGATTTTGTTTATGTAAATTTCAAAATATATCACTTTTCAAAGATTGAAATCATTTTTTTAATAAATATAAGATCATAGTTTGTTGTATACAATCATAGTTGAGGTAGTGTATATATAAAAATACAATCATAAGAGATGCAAAATTTCATTCTAGAGTGATTTATTTTGAAAAATTTAATACCACATATGCAAGTTTAATTTAGTTTTTTCTTTAATTTAATTTTACATATAAAAAAATATATATAATATTTCAACTCTACTTTTTACGTCCAATATTTCTAAAAGAATTCATTTAAACCCTAATCTGAATGTACAAACTTGATATGACTAATTCCATTGCCCCTTTAAAAAACCTGGAACTATAAAAAAAAGTGCATAAGTAACTCCATACATTTATGTATGTCTCCATTACTACAAAGAATTCTTTATTATCCCAAGTACATTATGTTTGTTTAAAGTTTAATTTTATAAGAAGTGCACAATAATGCTTTGATTTTCAATTTAAAAAGCAACTTCTATCTCTTGTGAACTTTTAACAAATTTATAAAACTCAAAATTTTTCACTTCATAAGATAAAATGTACCGAAAAAACTAAGACAATCCCTCTAGCTTTAAACTCAACAAAACTCATCTCCTATGCATTACCTTTGCAATACCTTTCCAATTTCTAAGAAGTTGTGAATTAGAGAGATGAGTTCATTCTACTTCTGGTGCCAATGAACCATAAAGATACATAAATTAAATTATTAACTATATTTTTATGTAATTATTTATAATTAAGAA
Source organism: Torreya grandis (assembly GCA_037957365.1). Classification (NCBI taxonomy): domain Eukaryota; kingdom Viridiplantae; phylum Streptophyta; class Pinopsida; order Cupressales; family Taxaceae; genus Torreya; species Torreya grandis. The sequence goes on from JARHVA010005163.1 coordinate 563,597, forward strand.
TTTCAGGCATAATATTATTTCCTCTTTTTCCTTTCATTTGGTCCTCGATAAAGGGTTGGTATGGTGGTAAAACCATCATCTCCATATTTATAGTGCTCTTTAATTATCATACTTTTTAAAAAATTATATATTTTTTTATTTTATGTGTGTCATGTAGACTTATCTAATTGGACTTTAAAATATTTTAAAAATTATTTATATGATTATTTTTATTATTTTGAACAAAATAAATGCCAGATTAAATATATTTTATTATATTGTTTTATTTTAAACTAACAATGTATATACATGCTTTTGAAAGTAATGTGATGTTAGATATCATGCTTATAACAATGAATTGCATACTTTAAATAAAATATAATATTAACAAGTGGAATATATTGACTTGTTTTTTAAGTAATGACATGATGTTAATATTCAACATTAAATTGATACATTTTAATTTTGTGCAACTGTATTTAATGTATATATAATGATTACTTATACACTGGTTAACCATTTAATGAATTTTGTTGAGTGTATTATTGTAGTGAAAATTTGTTTACCTATAAAAAGGAAGAGTACATCGAAGAGATATGGATAGATGGGATATCAGAGGATGAGAAAGATTATGTGTTGAATGTAGCTAGTGAACTATGTGTATCCTTAGGGATGGATAGATAGTTCAATTGAGTTCATATTGTTCTCTATCACTTATTTTGTGTGTTAGTGTCATCAAATAACAAGTGTCGATATGTCATGGATAACTAATCTCTAACTTAGATATTAAAAGCTAATAATTATCTTATTTCTTCTTTTTCAAATCTTATGATAAGTTTGAAAACATTAAAAAAAAAATGTTGCACAATGTTCCCAAAATATCATGCCATGTTAGTATATAGACCAATATACCATAATCCTTATGTCAATAGAAGTAGTCTTCCTACTACTAAATAGTTGATTGGTTGCATTTTATTTAATTAAGTCTAACTAAAGTGTTAGATTCTAGAATCTTCATTCTTTTTTTAGTGTTATGAATGGTGAAAACCTTGTGTTTAATACACACACATACCTTATATTCTTTGAAAACTCTTAATAATTCATGCGAAACATTTTTTTGTTCATACCCTTTAATCATATCCATCAAAGAAACCATGTTTGCATGGGGGATGGCATCACTGATCTCATATTTGGTAGTGTCAAAGTTGGAGGAGTGCCTCTCCTCACTCTCATTGGTCATCTCCTCCCTGAGGATATGATAGGGGAAACAAAGACAATGATGGTGGGGGGGAAAAGGTGGAGGCCCCCTCTGCAAGATAAGTTCCTATGATTGGTGTTGGGCATTTCTCTTTCCAAATAGGATTTTAAGCAACAGAATGATATTGAAATTGACTAGCAGACTGATGGTTGGGACCTCATCCTAGTTGATGAAGATCCCATGTCTCAAGGGGGTGGGGATAACTGTCAGGTCCTCTACCTCCTCCTGCTACCATGTTTGTTGTTGTTGCTTAATGGACTCTTTATTACTTGTACTTTTATCTTTATCTTTTTTTTATTTATGTGCACTTGAGTTAATTTAACTATGGTTTGTTTGGCTGTGTGGTCTCATTTTATGGTCTATGCTCTTCCCGAGGCTTATTTAGCTTAGTTTGGTTATTTTGGGGTATGAATTTTCCACCCATATTTTTTGTATGATTAAAAATTTATTATATCTTGTTATATTAATTAAAGTGTGCTTTTCAATCAAAAAATGTAGGTCTCGTGACTCAATCGCAGAATAATTGAGATGGACAAATATGCTCATTTGATATGTTTGCAAATTAATTATTGTAAAATTGTCATTTGCATATAATATATTCCTTTCATTAACTATAGTTCTTACCAGTTATTTATTTTGTATAGAATCTAATACAATCATTTCTAGTATACTATCTCAAATCTTTCTAATCTTGAACAACCATCTTAAAACATGATGCATAATCCATTAATATACAACTACCACTACATGAACAATAATATTCATTGATTACTATTAAGTTTCATATTCACCTTCCAAACAATAAAGTTTCTCTTAGTTATAAAATTTATACAAGAATAAAATTATTTTGGAATACCAAATATATCACCACTATTATTGTGCTCTTTAATTCCCATTGTTTTTACTTCCTAATACCATTTATACCACCATTATTATGTGAATAATAAAATATAATACATACATTGCCCTCTTGCCTGATAACGTAACTTTTATAATAAGTTATTTCAAAATAGTGTATAGATGAGATCACATACACGTCTCTAATAAAAACACTCTACTTAACACTAATTTTCCTACAAGTGATTATCTTAACAACATTAATGATGTCAATGCTAAGTTATGGTTCTATAAAAGTGTTTCAACATGATTTTTAAAGCCAAACATCATAAAATAGGATAATTACACTTAAAAAAGACATTAATGATTAATTGTCTTGATGTATTTGATCGATAACTGAATTTAATATCTATTTATTTGAATATCATAGGTATATCTTCTAAAACATGTATTTTCTTTTATCAAGAACAACATATCGATATTCAATTTGATATTGTCTTTTTTACCAAATATTCCCTTATACATAAATAATTGGATTTCAATTAAATGATAATAAGGATACTTTTGCACAATCGGTGATTAATATAGTATTACTAAAATATTAAAAATATGTAACTTGAAACATTTAATTCAAATCACTCTTTGTCCCTAAAAAATATTGCTATCAAGTTTTGGCCATTAATCACTTCTATCATATTGCTACAAGATTTGAAAACTTAGGTTTATTATTAGTTCCATAATTTGTCACTAATAGTTTGAATTATTCTTGGTGGTATGATGTCCCTAATATAACAACTAAAGCCTAAATAATTCTACATCAAATTGTTATTATATTATCCTTCATCAAAGTGTGAATTAGATACTGACTTGCGTGGGTGGTATGGGGCACTTATATAAAATATTATCTCGTACATACTTTTCAAATATCATAATTTTTAATTCCTTGGATATCATTCAAGGCCAAGCAATTGTTAGGATGGTTAGGTCAAAGAGACTGAGGGATCGACTCATGAACTTCGGGTCATAAACACTGAGTGATGGGAGAAATCCTAATTAGTCTTATTATGACTTGATAGTTTACTGAGTTTAGATGTGACATAATGTAATTTTTAAATCTATACTTATGGTCATAAACAATAAATATATGAAGTATAAATTAGGAATGTACTAATTCCTATCTTATTTCAATGTCACACTTACATCATGTTGTGTGGAGTAGCTGCAATATTAACTCCCTTACATAATGACCTCTTTCTTGTCATTAGATTCATATCTATCCTTATTTTCAAGGGTAAGTCCACTCTCAATAGATGAGAGATGTGTCGTGGATTTGAAAGGCTATGTGGTCGGAGGTAAGACTCTATATGATACTCTCCCTTTCTACATCTTATATATTCTACTACCAGCTTCAACAATGTTCTCCAATTTTTTCTTATTCGTGTTAAGGAAACAACTTGCTAATTATGTGAACTTACATTGTATTGTATTTATTCTGAAAGAGATGTATTCACATGAAGTAATATTGAAAAATATGTAATTATGATGATTTTGAACTTGTAACTAGAACTGAGTCATTATCTCATATTACACTTTTGAAATATGATTTATAAATGTTTTGTTTCCTTATTGAACAAATAGATAAGTGCTATAGAAAAATACATGTTATATGAAAGTGTACATGAAAGAAAATATATATGAATTATTGATAGGAGTTATTAAATTTAGTCAAATATGATGCATTATACTTTTACAATTAATTTTTATTATTTGTAATTAATAATACATGTTAAAACCCAAAATAGTTAAGAAAACCTTCAGCAAAGTTATTTATTTTTTTAAACCATTTTCAAGCGTACCTCGAGTGGCTTCTCTCACTAACTATGGGTGGATCAAGATGAAAATTGATGGAGTCGTAAAATGGAATTCAATACCTACTAGAGGAGGAGGAATCTTTAGGGATGACAAAGGTCAACCCATCTTGATTTTTGCATAGGACTTCATATTTGAGTCAAATAACATGGTAGAAGAAAAGGTATTGTTTAAGGGGATTCAATTTGTAGTTTCCCAAGGTTTGGACTCATTCAAAGTTTGAAGGAGACTCCAAATTTATTCTAATGAAAGTTGCAGGCAATGGCATGAACTCTTTGAAGATCAAAATGGTGGTATATGAGATCAAATGGTTGAGTGATAAATTATGGTAGTGAGTATGCATTCATGAGCTAAGCTCACCTCTCCCTTCACACGTGTTATATATATATATATATATATATATATAAATATAAATATAAATATAAATATAAGTAAATCTGTGGGTTTTGAAAAACCCCCCGAAACCTTTTACAAAGCCTTACAATAAAAAATGAATAATATACAAAATCAAACAACAAACTAGTATACAACAACTAGACTAACGACTAACAACTGCCATCAATGATAAAATAATAAAAAGGTGACTAACTGGTAGAAGAAAGAAAGAAATCAAGAAAGAAAGATTACTATTTAGCCAACATCTCCATCTCCTCGTTTAGAGATTGAACCTGAATCGATAGAGTATCTTTAACATCATTTAATTTCTTTCTGCCCATGATTCTCTTACTAGGGTCATTATTTTTTCCTAGTCTCCTCTTGGATCACACCTAAACCCACCAAATATATTTCCTCTTGGTTTCACATGACTCTAAACCCACCAAAACTTATAGTAGACGGGACCCACATGGCATTAAAACCCAAATTTAAATTTGAAAATAATTCATCCACGTGATACCAGTTTTGCCAAGTGGGTGGGACGCTTTTATGAAACCCACTGCATTCTTAGCAGTTATCTAAAAGAAATAAATAAAAGCCATCCAAAAGTTGTATCCTGCATGTTTTGTACCCTCTCTTTTTATATGTGGGTGACCCCACCCACACTTTCATACGCTTTAATAGAAATCTATTGAAAATTTTATGCCCTATGCACATGAAATGATTTCTATTGAAAATTTTATGCCCTATGCACATGAAATGAGTGAAATGAAATGAAATGGTTTTAATTATGTTTATGACACTGAATGATTTAAGGGATCATCAATTATATTGAGTGTTACAATCAGTCAAAGATTCTTAAGATTCGAGGTATCTTTTAGAACGTTGCTCCACCTCTTGTTGAACTGAGTTACAATTTTTTGTATGTTTGGCTCGTATGTTTGTCCTCCTGTAAACTGAAATTTGGGGTGTTGTGCCTTCCTTTTCGCTAAAAAAATCATAATTTTGGTTTTCTCAGTGTTTATTTGCATCCCTGCTAATTTACAAAAGAGCTCTAGAGCTTAGAGATGATCTCTTAAATCTTGGATTGTCATTGCCATTAGGATTAAGTCATCGGCATAGAGTAGAAGTTTTACCACATAGTTAGTCAGGTAGACCCCCTCTCCTCTAAATTTGTTTACCAATCCTCTAGCTTATCAATGTAAATCTGGATTTGAAAGGCTATGTGTGTTGCTTGTTAAGCCAAGAGTTGGTAACAATTATCTTAATGACCGTTATACTGATCTCCAAGTTCCAAGTATACATCTTACTAGAGCAATGAGATATTGAAAGGAAATAAAATATTCAACGTGCCAATAATTTAGACCAATAAGCTAATTTCTTATTTAAAAACTAAGGGTTAAGATATTAATGCCAAAAAAGTTGTAAAATTTTTAAGAGATTTTTAATTAATTTTAAAATAGTAATTAAGTTAAATTTTTTGTTTATAATTAAGTTGTAAATAATTACTACCTTAATTTTTTTTACCAAATAAGAATCAGAGAGCATGTTACAAAAAAAATTTTGGAGAGGAAGAAGAAGCCGGCACTAGCCAAACACTTACAAAACTAATCACACTATTCTTATTGAAGATGTCAAAGTCATTGCAGTGGAAAAATATTTTCAAAAATACAAATTAAGAGAAGTGATTCATATTTGTAAACATCCTAAAAACATGAATAAAGATGAAGTGTTAGAAATTAATCATATACAGAGACCAATTCTTAGCAAGTTAGGAGGTCAAAATTATCAAGTTTGTAAAAACCAAATGTTAAGGGAGTAATTATTTAAAACTTAATTAGATACACAAATTTTCATCTGATTATTAATTTAAAGTTAATTAAAAATCTCTTAAAATTTTTACATCTTTTTTGATATTAATATCTTAACCCTCAATTTTTAAATAGTAAATTAGCTTATTGGTCAAGATTATTGGCATGCTGAATATTTTCTTTCCTTTCAATATCTCATTGTTTCAATAAGAGGTGGACTCGTAACTTGGAGATTGGCGTAACAGTCACTAAGGTAATTGTTACAAACTCTTGGCTCAACATGCAACTTGGTTTTTTCCCTTTTTAAACTAGCTTTGGTCTATTATTCGTACATATCACTTGCTTTCTCTTGATGATGGATCACGAATGCTGATCCAAAAAGTCGAGTGGGAAAAACTCTCACACAATATTCCAAAAAAGTATTTATTCAAATATTTTTAGACTGTCTGCAAATGAAATGGTACCACGTAGAAAGAATGTGTACATTCCCTGGGTACTAAACATGGATTGATTTAAGGAGGCTATGAACATGTGTGTAGGTAGGGGTAAAATGTGTGCTCCCCTATAGAGTATTGTACTCAGCTATGGACACTCACCTTCAATTTTTCATGTTCATGTGTGCAGGTTGTATTATACCTTTATGCACATCCATTATTAGTACCTGCTATGTAGGTACTATTTTTTCATTTTTTTGAGTTTTACATTATCTTTGATATATATGTCACAAAAAATAAATTAATTTAATATCTTTTTATTGGTTGGATTCAATTGACTTAATTTTTTTTTGGGGAAACTCAAAATCTATGGACCCTAAAACAATTAGTTTTTGTACAATGTTAGAAATATATATGGATATTAGAAAATATGGTGCTGATTTATTTATGACAGTGACTACCATCAAAAAATTAGACTCTACAAATGAAATGGTGCCACGTAAAAATAATGTGTACATTCCCTGGGTACTAAACATGGATTGATTTAAGGAGGCTCTGAACATGTGTGTAGGTAGGGGTAAAATGTGTGCTCCCCTATACAATATTGTACTCAACTAATGACACTCACCTTAATTTTTTTGTGTTTATGTGCGCAGGTTGTATTATACCTTTATGCACATCCATTATTAGTAGCTACTACGTAGGTGCTATTTTTTCATGTTTTAAAGTTTTACATTATCTTTGATATATATGTCACAAAAAATAAAAAATAAATTAATTTAATATCTTTTTATTGGTTGGATTCAATTGACTTGATTTTTTTTGGGGAAACTCAAAATCTATGGACCCTAAAATTATTAATTTTTGTACAATGTTAAAAATATATATGGACATTAGAAAATGTGGTGCCGATTTATTTATGACAGCGACTACCATGAAAAAAGTAGACACCATGTTTGAGGCAAGGGGATAGTGGGTTCTTCCATGCCATATTATTAGTTCTGAAGGGAACAATAACATTCAATTTTCTTTAACTTGAAATTAGCGAGCGTGTTGTAGGCCAATGAGATGTCCTCATTGTAGCTGAAAAAACTATGCATGAAATTTTTGAGGGGGCAAGTTGCAAGCTCTTTAACGGTCCAAATAAAAAAATATTATTTGTTGCACTGTGATTGGAGGAAATATTTGGGATGCTATTACCACCATCTTTTTGTTCGAGGCAAGTATTGAATACAGCTCATAAGGTGGCGGATTGTAAGCTGTCCAATTTTACATGCAAGGATTTTATACTATCAGGATTTGAGGGTGAGTTAAATTCAGGTTATTAAACTTTGTTGGTAGGAGGATGGGAAAACATGGGTTATAATCTCGCTGAAGTTAGTAGGAGAATTGGAAACCTGCTAAAGTACTTGGCATGGAATGTTGGTTTGACATGATACAAGATTGAGATGGAGGCAATTACTGACATTCATTTTAATTTCATTATTTCTAGGCATTCAAAGGAGAGACTATTGGAGCTTTGTAGTTCATCAATTATTTTACTATTTTTCATTTACATTGTGGGTGAAGTATCAACAAAAAAGTTATTATTTTTTGCAGTAATCAGGTTCATATCTATAACTTGTTTTTATTTCTATTTAGATTATGTGTAACATTTGGGTAATATTATTAGGTTTTATATTGCTCTTTTATTGGGTAATAATTTTACCATGGGGCTTTGTTTTTTTTACACAAAGGTATTGGTAATAGTTTTAATTACGTTCATGAGATTGAACGGTTTAAGGGATCAACAATTATATTGGTGTTACAATCAGTTAAAGAGTTTTAGGATCCGAGGTATCTTTTAGAACGTTGTTCCACCTCTTGTTGAACTGAGTTAGCATCTCCCCCTACTTTTTAAATCTTTTTTCCTCAAATGCATCTACCATGCAACCAACTCTTAAATTTTTTGCATGTTTGGCTCGTATGTTTGTGTATTGAGGACATTCAAAGATGAAGTGCTCCTCCATTTTAACCATCCTTGTAATGCAACAAACACAAACCCTCTCATCCCACTGCTCCTTAGGGGTTGTCCATCTCCCTATCTCGCATTAGAGTCTATGAAACCCAGTTCTTAATTAAAGTAATGGGGATATTTTCCCTCCAACTGATTCCAACCCCTACATATGTTTTTTCATTATGCTCGTAGTTCAGATTGAACATTGAGATATAATGTTGTCTTTTCTTGCTTGTTCCCTCCCTCCACATTATTGTTCTAAATTTTTTGTTCACATAATTTTTTATGTCTTTATTACAATTTGGACATTCAGTTAGGTTGATATCCCATCTATTCATCCACCTGTAATTCTACCTCATCCAGGTGTTTTTCCTCATATGTAGCTCTTCTTCTCTTGCTTTCCTAGGCCATCTGTCGGACTTCATGCTTTCTATTTTTTTCAAGTAACATAATAACCTGGTCATAGCGGTTGTCTCTATAGTAAAAGAACCTATTTCAGCAAGAATGATTTCATATAGGACCGAGTCCTTGATTTTGAGTTTGTTTGTGATTAGCCATTTTTATATCTTTTCTATTTTCCTCCATTTAAAGTTCATTGTTCCACTAGCCCACACCTTACAACCATATAATACCACTGGTGTGACAAGTAACCCAAATAAGACCCTAGTGGTCTTTCAGTCCCATAACTTCGCATTCCTACATCTGTTCTGAAATGCATAGAAAACTCTCCATCCACCTTGTATTCTTTTCATTCTGCAAGTGTCCCATCTAAGTTTGTTGTGAAAGTCGAGGCTGAGATACTTGTATTCTGACACCACTTCAATAGACCCCCCTACAAACTAAAAATTAAGGTGTTGTGCCTTCCTTTTCATTGATAAAATCATAATTTTGGTTTTCTCAGTGTTTACTTGCATCCCTACTTCTTTACAAAAGAGCTCTAGAGCTTAGAGATGATCTCTTAAATCTTGGATTGTCGTTGCCATTAGGATTAAGTCATCGACATAGAGTAGAAGTTTTACCACATAGTAAGTCAGGTAGACCCCCTCTCATCTGAATTTGTTTACCAATCCTCTAGCTTATCAATGTAAATCCCAAATAAAGTTAGGGATGGAGGACAACCTTGTTTGATGCTGATGTTACTCCCAAAACATTTAGACAACCATGTCTGAGTTTTGATTTTAGCCTTAACTTGTTCATACAATCTATGAACTGTTACCCCGTAGTCCATTGGAACCTCTAATTCCTCCATTCTAGCCCATAATTTGCTCCTTCGAATTGTGTCAAATGCTTTTTAAAGTCTATGAAGCAATAATATGCATCTTCCTTTTTATCCCACACCTTTTCAACTAGATGTCTAAGCGTGACACAATGATCAATAGTAGAGTGTTTGGGCCTAAATCTTGCTTGTCCCTTTGCCCGTTTGTCTTTTTTTTCTACCCAACTACTAATTATCCATTCTATCATACTCCCAAATAGCTTTGCAAAGAGCGGATTGACCATGATAGTTTGGTAATTTGAGGGGTTGTTCACATCTCCACTCTTAAACAAGGGTATGGTTAAGCTTGTTGTCCACTCTGTCGAAAATCTATTTTGGATGACCTCGTTGAAGATTTATTTGATTTTAGGTGTTATGAGATCTACCCCCATCTTAAATGTTTTGATTGTAAATTGTCTATGTCTCATGCTTTACCTGTTACTAGCTTTTTAATCCCTTGCATGATGTCTTCTATCGTGAAAAGATCTTTAATTGACACTAATTTTGGGAGGGATCTTGTTCACTTTCATGCTCATATAGTTGTTTTGAATACTCCAACCACTGCCTTGTTGTTATGCTATTTTCAACTTGTCTTTTTTTTGTTTGTGAATTTCCCTCCAAAATCTTTTTGGTTCATGTTTTCCTAAGTAAATTAGCTCTTTCCTCTGAGTTCTATAATAATCTACTTTCTTTTCCCTTAGCATTTTATCATATGATTTTTGGTTTGTTTTTGTTCTACCTTTTGGTTCTTTTAGTGATCTTCGTGTTGCCTTGCATTCTTCATCATACCATGGATTAGTCAGGAAACTCTTTCTCCCCTTCTTTTTAGTTTTAGCTCTCTTGCATATTTCTAGTGCATCTTCAATGGTGCTCATTAGCCTCTCACTTTTCATGTATTCTATGTCATTGTTATGTGTTACTCTCTTTCCCCCTTCCTGCATCTTGCTTTCCAGTGTTTCTCTAAAGATTTACCAATTTTCCTTTGTCAAGAGAATGTTTCCTTTAGATTCTGACTTACTTTGGTTGACCTTGGTGTGCTCATCTTGATGATTTTCTCTTTTTAATTAGAGTTTTACAAAAAATGAGTTGTGACCTGATTTAAGTTCGATGCAAGCTTCTTCTACTTCTAGCTCTTCAATTCTAGGTAAAGAATTTTGGGAGCATATAACATAATCAATTACACTCTGCCCTTTGTATGTCTTGCATGTGTAGTTTCTTGATATTCCCCATTTACTCATGCCATTGCAAATGATTAAGATATGTATATTGCATAAACCTAGTAGTTCTTCTCCAAAGTGTGTTATAGCCGTTGTGATCTGTACATGCCTTGTAATAGTAGTAGGAGGCACCAATGCATAAGCCTAGTGAAGGCTCCCTCTTCTCTATAGCTTTATGATAATTTTTAGACTAGAGATTTGATATTTTTATAGTTCATTAAGGTTTGAATAAATATCAAAGATTTTATGTTTCTAGAGTTCATATAATAATAAAATTCTTTTTTTTTGAGAAAATTATGTTAATTTTTTTTAAGAATGATGTGTTTCAAATCTACTTATGTGACAATTATTTCCTAATGAAGGATTATAGAAGTGGAGCTAAAATGCATCATTTTTAAAAAAAATTGACATAATTTTCTCCAAAAGAAAAAAGAATTTTGTTTAAATAAATAACTTTTCAAAATATTATGTGAGAATTTTTCCTCTTCGATGTTTTGGATCAACATCCACAATCCATCATCAAGGAAAAGCAAGAGATAAGTGTAAACAATTAAGTAAAGATAAAAAGGGGGGAAACCAAATTGCTTGTTAAGCCAAGAGTTGGTAACAATTATCTTAATGACTATTATACCGATCTCCAAGTTCCAAGTATACATCTTACTAGAGCAATGAGATATTGAAAGGAAATAAAATATTCAACGTGCCAATAATTTAGACCATTAAGCTAGTTTCTTATTTAAAAACTAAGGGTTAAGATATTAATGCCAAAAAAGTTGTAAAATTTTTAAGAGATTTTTAAATAATTTTAAAATAATAATTAAGTTAAATTTTTTGTTTATAGTTAAGTTGTAAATAATTACTACCTTAATTTTTTTTTACCAAATAAGAATCAGAGAGCATGTTACATAAATTTGTTTGGAGAGGAAGAAGAAGCTGGCACTAGCCAAACACTTACAAAACTAATCACATTATTCTTATTGAAGATGTCAAAGTCATTGCAGTGGAAAAATATTTTCAAAAATACAAATTAAGAGAAGTGATTTAGATTTTTAAACATCCTAAAAACATGAATAAAGATGAAGTGTTAGAAATTAATCATATACAACGACCAATTCTTAGCAAGTTAGGGGGTGAAAGTTATTAAGTTTACAAAAACCAAATGTTAAGGGAGTAATTATTTATAACTTAATTAGATACACAAATTTTCATCTGATTATTAATTTAAAGTTAATTAAAAATCTCTTAAAATTTTTACATCTTTTTTGATATTAATATCTTAACCCTCAATTTTTAAATAGGAAATTAGCTTATTGGTCAAGATTATTGGCATGCCAAATATTTTATTTCCTTTCAATATCTCATTATTTCACTAAGAGGTGGACTCGTAAGTTGGAGATTGGCGTAACAGTCACTAAGGTAATTTTTACAAACTCTTGGCTCAACATGCAACTTGGTTTTTCCCCTTTTTAAACTAGCTTTGGTCTATTGTTCGTACATATCACTTGCTTTCTCTTGATGATGGATCACGAATGCTGATCCAAAAAGTTGAGTGGGAAAAACGCTACGCACAATATTCCTAAAAATTATTTATTCAAATATTTTTAGACTGTTTGCAAATGAAATGGTGCCACGTAGAAAGAATGTGTAAATTCCCTGGGTACTAAACATGGATTGATTTAGGGAGGCTCTGAACATGTGTGTAGGTAGGGGTAAAATGTGTGCTCCCCTATAGAGTATTGTACTCAGCTATGGACACTCACCTTCAATTTTTCGTGTTCATGTGTGCATGTTGTATTATACCTTTATGCACATCCATTATTAGTACCTGCTATGTAGGAACTATTTTTTCATTTTTTTGAGTTTTACATTATCTTTGATATATATGTCACAAAAAATAAAAAATAAATTAATTTAATATCTTTTTATTGGTTGGATTCAATTGACTTGAATTATTTTTGGGGAAACTCAAAATCTATGGACCCTAAAATTATTAGTTTTTGTACAATGTTAGAAATATATATGGATATTAGAAAATATGGTGTCGATTTATTTATGACAGTGACTACCATCAAAAAAGTAGACTCTACAAATGAAATGGTGCCACGTAAAAATAATGTGTACATTCCCTAGGTACTAAACATGGATTGATTTAAGGAGGCTCTGAACATGTGTGTAGGTAGGGGTAAAATGTGTGCTCCCCTATATAGTATTGTACTCAGCTATGAACACTCACCTTCAATTTGTCATGTTTATGTGCGTAGGTCATATTATACCTTTATGCACATCCATTATTATTAGCTGCTACGTAGGTGCTATTTTTTCATGTTTTAAAGTTTTACATTATCTTTGATATATATGTCACAAAAAATAAAAAATAAATTAATTTAATATCTTTTTATTGGTTGGATTCAATTGACTTGATTTTTTTTTGGGGAAACTCAAAATCTATGGACCCTAAATAATTAGTTTTTGTACAATGTTAGAAATATATATGGATATTAGAAAATATGGTGTCGATTTATTTATGACAGTGACTACCATAAAAAAAGTAGACTCTACAAATGAAATGGTGCCGCGTAAAAATAATGTGTACATTCCCTGGGTACTAAACATGGATTGATTTAAGGAGGCTCTGAACATGTGTGTAGGTAGGGGTAAAATGTGTGCTCCCCTATATAGTATTGTACTCATCTATGAACACTCACCTTCAATTTTTCATGTTTATGTGCGTAGGTTGTATTATACCTTTATGCACATCCATTATTAGTAGCTGCTATGTAGGTGCTATTTTTCATGTTTTAAAGTTTTACATTATCTTTGATATATATGTCACAAAAAATAAATTAATTTATTATCTTTCTATTTGTTGGACTCAATTGACTTGAAAAAAATTCTGGGAAAACTCAAAATCTATGGACCCTAAAATTATTAATTTTTGTACAATGTTAAAAATATATATGGACATTAGAAAATGTGGTGCCAATTTATTTATGACAAGACTACCATAAAAAAAGTAGACACCACATTTGAGGCAAGGGGATAGTGGGTCCTTCCATGCCATATTATTAGTCTTGAAGGGAACAATAACATTTAATTTGCTTTAACTTGGAATTAGTGAGTGTGTTGTTGGCCAATGAGATGTCCTCATTGTAGCTGAAAAAAATATGCATGAAAGTTTGGGGGGGGGGCAAGATGCAAGGTCTTTAATGGTCCAAATAAAAAAATATTATCTTTTGCACTGTGATTGGAGAAAATATTTGGGATGCTATTACCACCCTCTTTTTGTTCGAGGAAAGTATTGAATACAACTCACAGAGCGATGGATTGTAAGTTGTTCAATTTTACATGCAAGTTAAATGCAAGGATTTTATACTGTCAGGATTTGAGGGTCAGTTAAATGCAGGTTATTAAACTTGGTTGGTAGGAGGATGGGAAAACATGGTTTATAATCTTGCTGAAGTTTGTAGGAGAATTGGAAACCTGCTAAAGTACTTAGCATGGAATGTTGGTTTGACATGATACAAGATTGATATGGAGGCAATTAGTGACATTCATTTTAATTTCATTATTTCCATGCATTTAGAGGAGAGACTATTGGAGCTTCGTAGTTTGTCAATTCTTTTACTATTTTTCATTTACATTGTGGGTGAAGTATCAACAAACAAGTTAGTATTTTGTGTAGTAATCAGGTTCATATCTATAACTTGTTTTTCTTTCCTATTTGGATTATGTGTAACATTTGCGTAACATTATTAGGTTTTATATTTCTCTTTTACTGGGTAATAATTTTACCATGGGGCTTTGTTTTTTTTACGTAAAGGTATTGGTAATAGAGAAAGGGTGGAGTTGACTATTGGTTTAGTAAGGCAAATAATAACAAAGGCTTTTAGGGTTCTTGTTAAGTGAAGAGTTTAATTTTTTGGCTAGTGTGAAGTAGGCTATTCAAGTTTTGAGATAATTAGTGTCATTGATTTTAATTTCATTGTTTCTAGGTATGCAGTGAGGAGATTATTAGGGTTCGATTATGTTACTATATCGAGTTCATATTTGGGACCTTTTTTCTTTATATCTGACTTATGTTTAACATTTGGGTAATATTATTGAGATTTATATACTCATATACTAGCTCTGGTCTTTTACTATTTAAGAATTTTATCATGTGACTTTGTTTTTTTGCACAAAGATATTGGTAATACAGAAATGGTAAAGTAGACTACTAGTTTTGTAAGTAAGACAAATAGTAACAAGGTTTTTTAGTGTTCTTATTCAATGAAGGGTTTCATTTATTAGCTGGAGTGAAGTAGGCTATTTAGGGTTGAAGGCAATTAGTGTCATTTATTTTAATTTAATTATTTTTGGGTATGTAAAGAGGATAATATTAGAGCTTGATGCTTACTTACTAGGTGTTTGTGGTATTAGACATTGCAGTTTATGCGGATTGGCTTTGTTTTTGAGGTAAGGCAATCCATAACTTTTAAGCTATGCCTTAAAAATTTATAATGTATTTTGATAGGCTAGGCTATAAACAAAGCCTTGAAGCAAGTAATTTTCATTGGCAAAAAAAAAGTATTTGAAAATCTTGCTGATAAAAAAAAGCCTAGAAAAATAAACATAGCTCAACTTTGGACAAATGTGATTGCAAATGGCCAAAAAAAATAAAAAACAAACTCTTTATACATTAAAATAAAATTGGATTCACGAAGTTTAGGATCCTGCATTTATATCACTTTCAAAATTGGATAGCACATAATTATGTGCTTTTCATGCTCGACAATAGTTCAATTAAATTGGATGATAATAATTGTCTCAAACCCTAAACAACCTATTTCACTTTAGCAAGAAAGAAAAAGTTAAGCCCTTTAGTGAATAGGGTCCCTAAAAATCCTCTTGTTATAATTTGTCTTACTTAGAAAAGTAATATTTAATTTACTAAGAGCATTTTCATGGCAATGACTGGACATGCGAAGAGATAAATGCTTGTTACTGAGTATTTTGGTTACAACTTATACTTTTATAATGCTTAGAGGCTTTGTAACATTAGAAGTACTAGAGAAAGTGAATGGAATGGTTTGTGGTTATGTCTATAGCTCTTTATTTTCATGTGACTAGAATGAGTAGTGTTATTATTACAAAACACGTATAAATTATATTCCAATTCACAGTCTAAAAATATCCAATGCTCATTGCCTCCAACATTGTCTCCATACGAAGGAGTCTGAGGTAGGGCAAATAACCTGTATGTGTGTGTGTGTGTGTGTGTGTGTGTGTGTGTGTGTATCATGGTAAAATTATTACCTAGTAAAATAACAAACCTAGTCTATGAGCATATAAAACCCATTAATATTACCTAGATGTTACACATAATCCAAATAG
>JARHVA010005164.1:0-92500 GCA_037957365.1 Torreya grandis
AGGCAGGCTGCACTGTTCTTCAAGGAGGCTATGAGCTGGATAAGAATGAAGAAGGCAGCATTGGGTTTCAAACAAACATGCAAGGAGGTGGCAGTTCTTCAGATTTATCCCTTCAAGAGGTTGGTGAATCTGAGGACAATTTCTCCAAAATCATCAAGGAAGATGGCCATACCATGAAACCCAAGCATGAGGCAGAGGAGAACGAGCCAGTCAACGATACATGTCAAAGGGGCTAACGGTAATAAGCCAACAACCATTGACTTCTTGATGGGATGCACCAACCTGAAGGATCAGCATCCAACAAGCCTCCAGGAACAAGAAGAGTACGTATATTGGAGGCATGTTTGAATATCCACTTGATTTCCAGCCAACTCAGGTGACAGGCAGGAAGAGCAAGTTGCCATTTCTCTTTTCCATTCAGCGACGTGCCTAGCGCCATAAGTCTTCTTACCAGGAAAAGGACTTGAGAAGTTTTCCATTTGATCCAGGAGGGAAATAAGCACTCCTGGTTAGTTGTATATAATAGTTTGTTTTCAGTTGTTTTCCCTACTTTCCCTAAGTGCTGTTGCATAGGTAGTGTTTTTAGCCTTGTGTGTTTCCCTTTGCGTGTGGGGTAAAAAGCTTCATGTTTGATTCTGGAATTTATCAGAGCTGTTTCTATTTTTAAAGTTACCATCTGACTCTGCACCCAATGAATTTTTCAAGGCAACTGGTCTTTATGCATAGCAGGCATGCTTCCCCTGTGAGTCGCCAATTTGTTGACCAATTTTGCCCACAGGGAAAATTTTTGGTCACCTTCTTCACCTGCTGTTCAAATGCCAATCATTTTTAGGATCAACGCGTTTAGAGAGTTCATTCCATGTCCTGGTTCATCTTAGTTCGTGCACCTCAGTTCAATATACGTTGAACCTTCGTACCGTTGAATCATTGAAACAATTTTTTGGTCCAACGGGCTGGGTTCAACGTACTTGGTTCAATGGCAAAAGTTCAATGGAAGGCATCGGCACGCTTGGTTGAACCTTTGAACCGTTGAAACTTTTTTGGTTCAACGGCCTGGTTCAAAGGTGTGCCCCAAGCTGAAGGGGAGTCTTCAAGTCAAAGTGCCCTAGCGGAGGGCAGGCGCGACAAAGCAAAAGTGTCGGGCACATTACCAAAGCTTAAAGCAAAGGAATTCGGGCGCGCTCAAAGCAAACACAAAGGTATGTGTTTACAAATGCTAAGAGGGTTGGGTGTGTTAAAAAATGTAAGTCAAAAGCCCGACGTAAAGCAACAAAGAGCCGTCGACAGTCCCACACAACCCGCCAATAACAAAGGAAAAGGAAGGCCATAGAGAAGCCAGCAGGCCCGATGACGTCCTACGTGGATGTCAAGTTTACAAGTCTGAAATAGCCATTTGCCTTCAAATGAAAAACCACAAACCATGGAAAAGAAGGGCCTAAATGTAGCGACCCGCTAGTATGTTTTCCCAAGGGGGCCGATGAGATAGAATTAAGACAAAATTGACAAAGCGACACGTAAGGAATGAGTAAGCAGTCAATCCAAGTGGCAAGAAGTGGCGCCAATTTGAGAAGTGACTCTAGCAGGTGAAATAGTTCCTTCGAATTGATCATGAGAAGATGCAACAGCTAATTAATGTAACTGGTTTCTTCATTTTACATTTAATGGGTGGACAAACCGCGTTTTTACATTAAAAATGCAGACTTCGAGCAGACAAAACAGACAGCTCATTAATATTTTGAGCAACTTGTTCTTTTCATGAAGGGACACGTATGCCACTTGTAAAAGAGGGAACGCCAAATGGGCCTCTTTGATTCTCATATATATTCATGACTTGGTCATTTTTGTAATCATCTTTTCACGATTTTAGCCAGGCGCAACCCTGCTAAAATTTTTGCCTGAATCAAATAAAATGCAGTCTATTACCTCCATTTGGATAGATTTTCAGAGTATGCGTTAAATGTTTGCTTGTGTCCAGTCATTGTCTTTTGATGCTCTCACAGGTTCAACACCAGCAGACTTGTTGTCTACAAGGTGCCATTGTTGCAGCTGACAGGAGAAGAGCAGTATTTGGGAGTGAAGGAGCAAAAGAAATTACTTCATAAGTGTGTGTTTCGCAGCACCTTGGGTGATCTCTGTTCTGGATTTTCCATTGAAGCCTCCCTGCTAGTTTCTTGCAGCCTGGTCCTTCTGCCAAGTGCGTAGTGTATATATGCATTTGTCTGATTCTGAGAGTGGATGTGTGAAGATCAACCTTTATTTTGGTGCATCGCCTCTTTTAGAGTAGGTAGTTTATTTTCCATGCATTTCTTCTCCCTTTTCATCCCCCCCCTTTATTATAGCTATATATATACCTGTATTTTGCATTGCCTGAAACAAACACGATGCATCAAAGGGAGCTAGCCTTTATCTAGAGAATCTCTCCTCCAGCTTCGCCGGTCCCACAGGTGAGAGGAGAGTTTCCATGTTGCGGGGAGAAGGCAGGAGCTAGGCCTCCTTGCCCCGAGTGCAATCTCCAACGTCAATAGGACACATATTTATGAATATATAAAGTTATCTTAATCATCCTATATGCCTCCATGATATAATAGATGTTTTCTAGTAGCAGTGGGCATCTATGCATCACTAGAAACATCCTGTAGGGTTTTCATAGTCTATTACTAATATGAATCAACATAGAGACATTATAGAATAAATTTTATGAGTGCATCAAAATACAATGAAAAAAATAAAGCTATGTATAGATAAGTGCTTCTTATCCTTTGCATACTTGTCATTTATGTATTTAGCATTTGCAATAAATCATATATAACATTAAATTTTATGACTATTGATATAATTTATACAATCTGAATATTAAAATTTTTATGCGTATTTAGATAATTAATCTAGAAAGGGTAAAACATATTGGTGAACCCAATTTATATATTGAGTACATAAAATAATAGGTTTTCCTTAGGGTTTCATATTTTTGTATTTAGGGCTGATTTTTAGACTTACTTTCTAATCTCCCCCTTCATAGGTGTTTATTTTCCATTAGGGTTCCAATCCTTAAAACCTTTGTTGTCTCCAAATCTTTCACCCTAGAAGAGAGTGTTCAATCCTCTTCTAAATTTTGACAATGTTGGAACATTTCCAAGCATGTGGGTATACCTATAGAGGAAATGAACCTCTAGATTTAAAGGGCTAGCTCCCTGAATGTATCTATTCAAAACAACCTCTATCTAAACTAATTTGATTGAAGGGAAAAGAGTTATAAATTACATAAATAAAACTTGTTCTAATAATGGTGATCACCAAGATTATCTTCCACATGAATATCATACCCTATTGCACGATACAATAAGATACATAGACTATTTCAAAGCTCTAAAGATTCTAACACAAGTATTTCATTATGGAGGTGAGGTCTATGAAATGCACAAGGTAAATGAATTGAAAGACAACCTGTACATTCCAAGAATATTTATACACATGCATAAATTCACATACTTGGATGCATCTATATGACCTGTTAGACCCAAAACCCTTGCTAAGGCATGAAAGATAAAGGACAGAAGGATGGAAACTATCACTTGTTGTCACTATACGCCACTTACACATTTAGGCAATTACTCAGAACTTTAAAGAAAAAGACTTGTACTAATGCTTAAAGGTAGGATATCATTCCAACAGGGCTTCATTGTACTCTATGTGGTCTCCTTTTACACTAGCTCAAGGGAAGTATTTAAAGTAGAGAGGAAGAGAGAGGAGGAGGCCTTTGGTGTCAAGAGAAGGAAACAATCTGTTATAAGTCTTCATCTGTAGTTGTAACCATCTTTGAAAATGATGCTCATTCAAGCCATTTTATTGATCCATGTCACCTTTAGTGGTTACATAGCTAGCTTAATCTCTCAAAGATGTTTTCTCAATGGTTGCACTAGCAAAAATAGATATTTTTGAGCTGGGTAATGACATCAATTGGTTATGCAAATGAGATTCCACTTGTTTTATATTTGTCTTGATGCCTAACAACTTCCCATTGGCTTGCTAAGGTGTGCAGTGGCATGGAAAAGAGTCACTTTCATTTTATTTGGCCTTGGAGAGGCATCACCTAAAGTTTACGTGTATGACTCCATCACATTTATTAGAGTCCTACTTGACTAAGTCTTTTGCTCCTTTTGATTGGCCATCATAAATGATGTGGATCATGGTCTGACTAATGGTGAGATGAACCCTCTGATGGGATTTAGTGGATGATGAATACGAGCCCTTAGATCTATTCAGAAATTAAGTATCATTGATCTACTTGGGACCCACTATTTTGAATGCAAACAACTATTTTCTAAGGCAAAATTTGACATCCATGCCACTGCCAACTTAATTGGGACCAATACCTTCAGGCACTTTCCTTGCAGACCCTTTTCTTTCTTCAAAACTATCATCTTTTTACAGACTCTCCTCTTTTTTTTTCTTCGGATCCATATTTATATGGACTCTATAGGTGTCCCTTTGCTACAAAATTTCTAAAAGTGTCCCTTCAAATTGCTCAAACATGCCTTTTCAGACTCTATTGGTGTCTCTTTGAATTACTCAACATGCCCTTCGATAATCCTTCTACGGACTCTGCACAAGTGTCTATACCCTTCAAAATTTCTTTAGCATGAAAATACCCTTTGGGACCTTGGGTTTAGGGCACTTTGTCTGAAAGGTGACCCTCTAGATCTTTTGAAAAGGCCCTTCAGACTTTTTTTGAGTGTTCCTTCAGTCTTTTGAAAATGTCCTTTTAAACTTTTTTTGAAGGACACTTTTGCAATAAAAAGACCCTTCAAACTTTTAGAAGTGTACCAATTTTTGAGAAAGACCCTTCAAACTTTTGGAAGATGCCTTTCATAGAAATGAACTGTTCCCTTCACTCTTTTTTTGAAGGACACTTTTGAATGGACTAATTCCTTCAAGCTTTTGAAAGTGACCAATTCTTGAGAAAAGACCCTTCAAAAATGTTGTAATTGTCCCTCCAAATTTTTTTTAAAGGACACTTTTGAGAAAAAGACCCTTCGATGATCTGTAATTTACCCTTTAGAAAGATTGTTTTGGATAAAAAGTTTGAAATAATTCCTTCAAAAAAGTTGTAAGAGACATTTCCTTCGAAAAAGTTGCAAACATCAATTCTTTCAGACTTTCTGTCTGAAATGAAAAGTCCAAAAGAATTCCTTTGGAAAATTTGTAAAGGAGACTTCTTTCAAACTTTTTATCTGAGAAAAAAGTCTGAAATATTTCCTTCAAACTTTTTGTTTTAGACAAGAAGTTTAAAAGAATTCCTTTGAGACTTGGAAAAAAAAACTTGAAGAAAACTTCGTCGAAAGAAATAAACAAATGTGAAAAGAGACCAAAAAAACACTTGCAAAAAGACTGAACTAAAGGCTTTGAAGGGAAAAAATATTTGACATTTTTTTTGCTGTGGGGATAAATAAATAAATTCCTGCACTTAGCCAAAACAAAGATGTAAAACCTGAGAGTGAAAAATGGCTAACATTTTTGGTGATTTTAAGGGGATGCATGCCTACTATACCTAAGACTAGTTGCCTAAATCCTTCCATTGGGCATGGAGTCATGCATATAGGAACCCAAAAAATGACTTGAATAGACCCTTGAATCAAAAAACACAAGCTAGATTGATTCCCATGCACAAGGTAGAGACACACACCAAACAAAAGGAAGGAAACACACTTGTGCTAAAAAACACTTAGGGAACACAACAATAAACCAAAGGAAACACACAACTGAACTAATATTTACAAAATATATTTACAAGGACTAATAGAAAAACTTTAGATGTACCCCATTCATCGAGATAGGAAATTCTTCTCCATTTATCTTGGTCAACTGGAAAGAGTTGCTTTGCTTGCACCTGCTAATGATGTAAGGGCCACTTCACAAAGTGTCAAACTTTATATGTCTGCCCAATTTTTCTCTATCCTCATCCCATTTCAGGACCAAGTCACCTTCCTTAAACACTCTTACACTTGTTCTTTTGTCAAAGGACTTCTTCATTAGTAGTTGGTGGTGTTTCATGGTCTTGTGTGCATTGTCTCTTACTTCTTATAGTTGCATTAGTTCTGTCAATCTAACTTCCATTGGAGTATTCTCAATTAGTTCCATCTATTGTGCAAGTTCTAGAGTAGGGAGTTCTTAAGATATGGAAAACCTAGCCTCTCTCCCATAAACAAGAATAAAGGGAGAATTACCAATTGATCTCTTAGGAGTAATCCTATCAGCCCATAAAGCTATCTTTAACTTGCTATGTCATGCTCTTTGATTGTTCTCCAATGTCCTCTTGATGATCTTGATGAGATTATTGTTAGTAGACTCAACCAATCCATTACCTTGAGGGTAATAATTAGATGAGGTACTCAGGTAAACTTCATTCCTATTTTCCCAATCAAAAGTTTTAACACTTATGAAAGCAAGTCCATTATCAGAAATGATAACATGGGGAACCCCAAATCTTGTTATAATGCTCTCATAGAACTCCAAGATTATATTTTCACTTGCCTCCTTCAAAGTAATAGCCTCTACCCACCTTGTGAAGTAGTATGTAGCAGTCAATATCCATTTGTGTCCAACACTTGATGAAGGGTTGATCACACCAATGAAATCAAGACCCCATTGTATGAAAGGCTGGTCTACTTTGATAGGATTCAATGGAAGGGTTGTAAGTTTCTATTTGCCTATAAATAAGGCACATTGAGGACACATTTTAGCTCAATGGTAACAGTCCTTAAAAAGACTAGGCCAATAGTAAAAAACCCTCATTATCTTTGTAGCAGTCATCCTATGAGAGAAATCACCTCCATCTGTACCATTGTGAAAATTTTCCAGTAGCATATTAAACTGATCACCATTAACACACCTTAACAACACACCATTCACATCTTTCCTAAAGAGAACACCATATACAAGACAATAAGGAATGGTCTGCAATCTAAAATATCTCTATTGAGACTTGTTTAAGCCATTGGGGCACCCACCATTTTGAACAAAACTAATGATTTCTTGTGTCCAACTTTGAATTTGTAAGTGATCAGCTGGCTTGGGTTGAACCTAGTTGATCAAGACTTCCTCCTTTGGCTCTTGGGAATCTAAAGATAAATTCTCACATAACCTTTTTCCTCTTACCAAGTTTGTAACCTTAATATCCACATCATACTCTATCACCTTTGTAATCCATCTAGCTCTCTTTTCATTAAGGTCTTTGCTTAGGAGAAACTCCTTGGTGATAGGATGAGAAACCATGACATGTATCTTTTTGTTTGAAGCCATGTGTCTAAATTTATTCAATCCTCTTATCACTATTAGAGCTTTCTTCTCAACAAATGTATACCTGACCTCATAATCTTCCAATCCTTGGCTGAAGAATGCAATTAGTTGTTATACCTCTTCATCATTCTTTTGCATAAGCATAGCTGAGATTGTATCAAGGTTAACAAGGGTATAGAGTATGAAATCTTTGGCAAAGTTTGGGTTCAAGAGAGTAAGAGATTCTATAATTTCTTGCTTGATTGCCTCAAAACTAATCTTACCTTCCTTTGTCCAAACAAAAGCTTGGTTCTTCTTGAGCATGGTTGTGATAGGCTTTACCACAATTTCAAAGCTTGAAATAAACCCTCTTAAAAAGTTTATTTTCCCCAAGAATCTTTGTATTCATTTCTTGTGTTGAGGCAAAGACAAGCCTAGAATAGCCTCAATCCTCTTAGGGTTAATAAACAAGCCTTGTTTTAAGACAATATGACCGAATAACTTACCTTCATGGACAACAAAGATGCCCTTTTTTGGATTAAGGGATATTCCATAATCCCTACACTTTTCAAACACCTACCTTAGATGTTTCATATGATTAGTAGCATCCTTAAAAAAAATGGTTATATTATCAAAATATACAAGAAAAAACTTGTTGATCAAACCTTTAAAAGCCATGTCCATTTCCCTTTGAAATGTAGCTCCAATATTGGATAAACCAAATGGCATCTTTTTATAGGCAAAGGTCCCCCATTTTGTAGTGAAGGCTATCTTGAACTGATCCTCTTCATTCAATAGTATTTGATTGTAACCTGAATAACCATCAAGAAGTGAGAAGCATTGAGAACCTGAAACAACTTGCAAAATTTGTTCCATGGAAGGTAGTGGATAATGATCCTTGATAGACACTTTATTAAGATCTAAAAAATCCATAAAAAGTCTGATATCTCCATTCTTATTTTGGATATTTACAAGATTAGCCACCCAAGTTGAGTGTTTGATAGGAAAGATAATCCTAGACTCAATCAACTTGGTCAGCTCTTTCTTCATGAGTTCCTCTATCTTGGGATTGATAGGCCTTTGTTTTTCCTTGATTAGTTTAGCTCGAAGTTCTAACTCAATGGTGTGATGAGCTAGACTTGGATCAAACCCTTTTAAATATTTATATTCCCAAGAAAATATGTCATGGAACTCTTTGTATAATTTAATAAAGGCCTACCTCTCGGACAAAGAACATACCTTACCAATTTTTAGGAGCATGTCCTTGTAAATCATGACTCTCTCATAATTTCTTCTTTTGTTGACATGATAACTCTTTCTTTCTTTTTCTGATCATCATCATTGAAAACACTCTCCAAAGTAATCATCCGCTTAATTATCTTATTTGTCTTTAGCTGAACAACTTGTTATTCATATTAATCATGTAGTCTCTTTTGGTTCCTTGAGGAGAAACCTGCCTCATTTTGTAAGAAGTGGGCAATGTGTTCATAACTTTCAAACACTTTCCATGACACTTCATTATCTAGAATAGAAGGCCTCAAATGACCTTGATATGAGACTGATCTTTCTCCTTTTCTACATTAGCAATTGCATCAAACTATGCTCCTATGGTAGGCAATCTATCAACATGTTTATTTGAAATCCTTGGTATGGGTTGTATGTTGAAGGCATCAAAGTCTTCAAGTAAGTCCCATACCCTATGATTGTATGATTTAAGCAAGGGATTATTAGCTTAATCTTTATTTCTCACTTGATGGATGACCAATTCACTATCCCCATAAACTTTCAAATCTTGATCCCTCTCTTTTTTGCCCATTGGAGCCCATGAATGAGGCCTTCATATTATGCCACATTGCAGGTGTAGCTAAAGTGGAAAATATATGAAGATTAATATTGATTATTTGATGGAGAAACTAAAATAATGATAGTTCCTACACCTAATTTTCTTCTTGATCCATCAAAAAACATTTCCCACATCCCATCAGGTTCATGATCTTCATTAGCGAATGAAGGGATTGAAATATCTTTTTCGTTTATAAAATAAACTCCAAAATAAATTTATTATATGAAAGTATATGGTTCAAGTCCATGAATTTTAGTGATGAAATTATCAAGGAAAAGATAAAAATAACCTTCGAGGGGGGAGGATGCTTCACCATCCATGACACCTTCTTCTTCTTCGCTAATTAGACAATTCTGATTTGAGTTTGTCTCCATGTATGGCTCGATATGAAACCTTGCTAAGGGATGAGTCCTTATAGTTACCTTGGTTCCATATATTATTTTAAAATATAAAAAATACTAATCAATAGAAAGGTATCCTCCTATCTTAGCTATGAAATCCCTTGACAAGCATATAGCAAAATGGGCTGGAAGGTCTACCACCACAACATCTTGTAAAATGGGGAAACTTGGGAAATCATGTAGGAAAACTTTCAGACCTCTGACCAATCCCATTGTTTTGGTTGTAGTCCCATCAAGATAAAACACACCTTTACTTTTCGGTTCATACTTTAATCCCAATTTATCAGCCACCACCTTAGGCATGACAGTGGTACTAGCTCCACTATATACAATACAATTGTGAACCAATTTGTCTCCCATAATGAGTGTGAGTAGAAGGGTGGAGGATTTTCAGATTTGGTGGAGGGATCTAAGACATGACTTTGAGAATTGGTAAGGGCCACACTATTGTGCTTTGACATTTGAGGGGCTACATAAATGTTCGTTAGCTGTTCTTTTAACATCTCCTTTTGACCAGACATATACAAGACTTTTGAAAGAGATATGCTTGTATTAGTATTATTCAAAGAATAAACAATGTTTAGAGGGGAAGTATTCAAAATTTATTGCATTTTTTTAAGGTAATGAGCGAGTTTGAACATATTGCATTATAGGCTTGATAACCCTACTTGCATTCTGACTTTGTTGAGGGGCATAACTAATAGTAGGTATTGCACTAGGATTCATACTTTGTAGCCTTGGAGAAGCATCACTTGGAGTCACATGTAATCCAAAAAAATCTCCTAGATCTCTCTTCTTAGCTCTGTGTTGGCTACAATTGATGTATTTTGATTCAACACATAATCATCCTTCACTTGAAATTTCATCATACCTACACTCTGGCTGTTACCTTCTCCATGAATATCCCTTTGGATGGGATTCACTTATTTTGATGTCATGTAAGGAGTACTTTCTTCTTGTGTCACTAAAGCTTGGCTATCTTCTCCACCATCATGCATAAACTGACCTTGAGGTTGTCCCCATTGGTCCAAATGATCCTCCCCTTAGACCAAGTTAGCATGTACTAGAAAAACAACCTTCATGGAAGGAGTGGGATTAGTATTATAGGCATTGGGATGCCTATTGAAACCTTACTAACCTTTTCATCTTCCTTGGTAGTTGTATTGGGGTGGGGCTCTATAACCTTGTTGAGGATAGTATTGATGGTTAGGTGGAGTACTTGTCTAGAACTGAGCTTGCTTGAGTTGAGCTCATAACGACCAAAGCTCTTCATATTTATCCACAACATTATCCATCTTCTTGGAAAAGGTTCTTGGCTTAACATTCGCATTATGAATTTGTGCTACGCTTGGAGCTTCAACCAAACTATGAGACAATAAAGGCATGGAACCTCTTAGAGATAGCTTTTCAGCTTGTATTAAGCTATTCTTAGCTTTAATAGCTATCTCATATGAATCTAGTAGAGTGAATCCTTTGATTGACTATAACATCACCACCGCATCAGTACTAATACCCTTGAGATAAGTGGGAAACACAAAGCTAGGAGGATGTCTCATGTTAGGCAATAACCTATGTCAGGTCCTTTGAAATCTTTCACTAAAATCTCCCATGGATTTGTTAGGACCTCTCTTTATCATGTTCAACTGATGGATCAATAAGGTATGCTCACTCTTATTCTCATATCTAGTTACCAACAATTCCCTAAATCCATCCCAACTTGTAATTCAACCACCTTCCAAAGTCCTATACCAGTCAAGTGCCTTGCCTTTTAAAGACATAACAAGTAATCTAATGTCTATGTTGGATCGAGTGACATTATGGAAGTTATAGAAATTTAAAATGTCTCTAATAGGATTAGATGGGGTAATAGGACCCTCTCCATTGAAACCAGGGAGACTCTTGGTAGCACTGGGAGGAATAGGGTCATATGTAAGAAGGTTAATCTGATTTTGGGTGTTGAAGGTCAGGAAAGGTTGTTGCCTCTCCATTTATATTCTTTACTCTTGATCTCTTGTTTCTCCAACTTCCTCAACTTCTTCTTCTTCTCCAAAACCTCCTTTCCAAGGATCTCTAAGCACTAAAAAAGGTTTAGGGTATTTTCCTTCAAGAAGAGCTTCATATAGAGGGGCTTGATCAAAAGTCATAGATGACCTAGCGAGGACCATGAAGTATAATGTGGGAAACTTGATCTATTACCAAATATTCTCACATTTTGGAGACACCAAATTCTAGATTAAGGATATTTCTACAATCCTAGGCTTGTCAAGACCAACATTCACCTTGACATGTAAATAATTGGTCCCACTGAGCATGCCAGAACTGTTGTCTCTAAATCTTTCACCCTATAAGAGAGTGTTCAATCCTCTTCTATATTTGGATAACATTGGAACATTTCTAGGCATGCGGATATACCTATAGAGGAAATAAACCTCTAGATTAAAAGGACTAGTTCCCTGAATGTATCTATGCAAAACAACCTCTGTTTAAACCAATTTTACTAAAGGGAAAAGAGTTAGAAATTGCATAAAGAAAACTTGTTCTAAGAATGGTGATGCACCAAGATTATCTTTCACATGAATATCATACCTTATTGTATGATTTAACAAGATACATAGATTATTTGCAATATCTAAATATTCTAACATAAGTATTTTAGTATGGAGGTGAGGTGTATGAAATGACACAGGGTAAATGACCTAAAAGATAACTTGTACAATCCAAGAATAGTTATATAGATGTAGAAATTCACACACTTAGATGCACTCTATATGACCTATTAGAATTGGAACATTGCTCAGGCATGAAGGATAAAGGACAAAAGGATGAAAACCATCACTTATTATCACTATACATCACTTACACATTTAGGTAATTGCTCAGAACTTCAAAGAAAAAGACTTATACTAATGCTTAAAGGTAGGATATCATTCCAGTAGGGCTTCACCATACTATGTGTGGTCTCCTTTTACACTAGCCCAAGGGATGTATTTATAGTAGAGAGGAAGAGAGAGGAGGAGGCCTTTAGTGTTAAGAGAAGGAAACAATCTATTAGAAGTCTTCATATTTAGCTACAACTATCTTTACAAATGATGCTCATTCGAGCCATTTGACTGATCCATGTCACCTCCAATGGTTACATAACTATCTTGCTCTCTCAAAGATGATTTCCCAATGGTTTCACTAGTAGAAATAGATATTTTTGAGTTAGGTAATGGCATCAATCAATTATGCAAATGAGAGTCCACTTGTTGTAGATTTATCTTGATGCTTAACAGCTTCCCACTAGCTCACTGAGGTGTGCAATGGCATGGAGAAGAGTCGCTTTCATTTTGTTTTGCCTTAGAGAGGCATTCCTTGAAGTCTATTTATATGCCTCCATGGCATTTGTCAGAGTACTTTGAATCTCATTCTAGCTCGACCAAGTCTTTTGTTCCTTTTGATTGGCTATCATAAATGACATGGATCATGGTCTGACCAATGGTGAGATGAACCCTCTGATGGGCTTTGGTGGATGAAGAATGTAAGCCCTTGGATCTGCTTGAGTGATTGAGTTAGGACCATCTATCTACCTGGGACCCACTATTTTGAATGACAACATCTATTTGCTGAGGTAGAAGTTGACATCTATGCCACTGTCAACTTAATTGGGGCCAATTCCTTCTGGTACTTTCCCCACAGATGCATTTATTTCTTTGAAACCATCTTATTTCTATGGAATCTTTTTTTTCTTTAGACCCATATTTCTACGAAATCTGTAGGTGTCCTTTTCTATAGAATTTTTGAAAGTGTCCCTTCGGATTGCTCAAACATGCCATTTCTATGGACTCTATAGGCGTCCCTTCGGATTGCTTAACATGCCCTTCAGAAATCCTTCTATGGACTCTGCAAAAGTGTCTATACCCTTTGGAATTTTTTTGAAGAACACTTTGGCATGGAAATACCCTTTGGGACCTTGTGTTTAGGGCACTTTGTCTAAAAGGTGACCCTTCAGATCTTTTGAGAAGGCCCTTCAGACTTTTTTTGAGTGCCCCTTTAGTCTTTTGAAAATGTCCCTTCGAACCTTTTTTGAAGGACACTTTTGCAAAAAAAAAACCCTTCAAACTTTTGGAGGTGGACCAATTTTTGATAAAGACCCTTTGAACTTTTGGAAGATGCCTTTCAAAGAAATGAACTGTTCCCTTCACTCTTATTTTGAAGGACACTTTTAAAATGGACCAATTCCTTCAAGCTTTTGAAGTGACCAATTCCTGAGAAAAGACCCTTTGGAAATATTAAAAGTGTCTCTTCAAATTTTTTTCTAAGGACACTTTTGAGAGAAAAGATCCTTTGGCGATCTATAATGTACCGTTTAAAAATATTTTTTTGGATAAAAAGTGAAAAATAATTCCATCAAAAAAGTTGTAAGAGACATTTCCTTCAAAAAATTTGGAAAGATCAATTCCTTAGGACTTTTTATCTGAAACAAAAATTCCAAAAAAATTCCTTTTAAAAAGTTGCAAAGGAAAATTCTTTCAAACTTTTTGTCTGAAAGAATTCCTTCAGACTTTTTATTTTAAACAAAAAGTCTGAAAGCATTCATTTGAGAATTGGACAAAAAAACCTAAAGAAAACTTCATCGAAAGATATAAATAAATGCAAAAAGAGACCAAAAAAACTCTTGCGAAAAAACTTAACCAAAGGCTTTGAAGGGAAAAAAACATTTGACACTTTTTTGCTATGGGGATAAACAAATAGAATGATGCACTTAGCCAAAACAAAATATGCAAAACATGAGAGTGAAAAATGGCTAACAACCCTATCATTTCATGTTCACCTTCATCATAGGAATATGATTTGTGTTTGTGTTTCTTGTTATGTTGTGGTTTGGTAAATTTTGAATGAGAAAGAATCCTAAAACCCCTAATAACCCTCTCCCTATGGTTTTCTTATTATCTACCTAGGCCATGCCTAATGCTTATACTAATGATTTGATCAATGATCATGATTCTACCCCTCATGATGATGAGGACTATGTAGATTATGCTTGGTATTATGAATAAAATTGGTATTTTAGTGATGTATCTTTATACAATTAGAGTGAAACAACAAAAAGAAAAAAATAATGTTATATTTCAATAAATAAACTCTCCTATTTCTTTAACACTATTTTATTAATCAAACACTATAATAAGAGGAAAGTAATGATGAATTAACTAATGCACCTCTTGATGTTTCTAGAATTTGACTTAAGGAAGAAGACAAATACAACTTTAAGCATTACAAACATATATTGAAATAAGAAGGAAACCAAAATTAAGTTACGTAATAATAGGGTCATTGATAATAAATAAACTCTAATAACTAACATAAATTCACCTTTTGTAAATAAAAATCAACCAATTACGTTTGATATTTTAATGATAGGCTAAACAATATTTTACAAACATTAGTTGACAAAAGATTAATCAAATAACTTCTTATCAACACCATCCTCCTCATTGCCTTATTCAGGTGTGAGAAAGATAAATTTTAAATTACCATCATATAAATGGATATAGAAATAACAATCGTTAAGCATTGAGATAAAAAATTAAATAAATTTTTGATATAGGGGTTATTACATTAGCTATAGATCAAAATAGCTCAATTTTCCCCCCTCTCCATCTTCTTCTACTACTCATGTCAATAAAGATGAGATATCCTAAGACTTTACTATAAAGGAGCCAATGGTTACTCAATATTCTATGGAAGGTGAAACTATAATCATATTCTACAAACATTGATCTTTCCCAAGACATTTCTATAAATAAATAAATGGTCATTCCAACCCTTATCATAGGTGAACAAGAAGAAGACATTGTTGTAGATGATAGAAAACAATAGAATACATGTATAATCAGGTTTCTTAAGGACTTGTAATATAATGAGAGGTATTTACATCATAGACACAATTAAGAGAATGCCATAGGTCATGTTACCATACCAATTATTATTGTGCCTAAGAAGTAGATATATTGTTATACGTGAAGAAAGATATTTCAAAAGACAATGTAATATATAGACAATCATGGTTATATAAATTAGGAGAAAGTTTAGATTAGATTAATATGATTATGTCATTAATTTTTTAAGGTGGCTTGATTACATATATGTTTTAATCTAATTTTAATTACATGTAATCTCATCAAGATAGAAACTTGACTATAATTTGGATTGATAAATATGGAATCATATTATACATATAAATGTAAAATACTTGAATGGATTTGAATAATTATATAAGTGGTTTATGATAAATATATTAAGTAAGACAAAGGGTTGAGTAATTAGATTTTATGAATGACTATCTAGATCTGACTGTATTCTAACATTGGAAAATAAAATAAAGTAGGCCTATGATTCATCTAGTTTAGGAATTATGTTTCTTTTTGCATAGGGTCACTTACATCAGATCTAGGTCAGTATCAACTATTGATACTAACCTATAGTGGTTGGTAGTGACCTATGCTGAAAGATGGGTATATGAAAATATGATCACCTTCAACTATCCTTGAAATCTCTATATGTGTGATGCTAAACCTTGATGATGTGTATAACTCTTAAAATCATCCTCCATATTGAAATCATAGGTGTGCTTGTGAGGGTTAAAAACCTGCAAAAACTAGGGAATTGTAATGGGTTAAGCTAACCCCAGTCATGCCAATTGGTTATTGACTATTGACTATGTATATGATATCCCAAGGAGGTAAATTAATCCACACATAACTCTCCCACCTAGTGTGATTACAAAATTGTGTTTTTTTGCTATATAAATGCAACTAATGCTTTGTATTTTGATACTTTACAATGCTTGATTTGAATTGGATTGGTATGATTCAGAGTTGGCTTGTGACTGATACTAGTGATCGATTCAAAATTTTAGAATAATAGGGTAGCTTTTCTTAATGTGTAAGAGTGTATAGATGTGTATCAGATAAGTGTAAAGTCCCATATCATGTCATGTCATACATACATACATACATACATACATACATACATACATACATACATACATACATACATACATACATACATACATACATACATACATACATACATACATACATACATACATACATACATACATACATACATACATACATATATATATATATATATATATATATATATATATATATATATATATATATATATATATATATATATATATATATATATATATATATATAGTTTAATTAGGTAATTTATCATGCTAGAAAGATGCACTAATAATGAGTTACTTTACTTTATAAATTATATGTTACTAGGAAAGGTCGATAACATCAAATGCATGTCAATATAAATTAGCAATACTGACCTAGTTTGACATTACTCACCTATGCATAGGAGCATGAAATTAAAGGTCTGGGAATTTATGTGTGTGATAGTATGTAGGTTTGAAATAGACAATGCAATTTTTATAGGCAATTAATAGTAGAAAAGAAGGATCAAACTCATAACATAGCATGTATGTGTGATATAATGGTAGGTTGGGACCATATCTGTAGGTGCAATTCATGCATGGTAAGTGTATGTCAAGCTTGTTATTTTTTAGTACTTAATACCATATTTAAGTATCTAAAAATTATCCCATTTTTCTAGCTATGAAATTGATAGAGTAAAAGGAAAAGGTATAACTAAGTGTGTAGAACATAATTTGTCTTTAGTATGAATCTCTAATTGTGCAAGTCACTCAATAGAAAATTCTAAAAAAAACATGTAGGAGTAAATGTCTATGGATTAATATTTGAAAATTGAACTTGAAATTTTAAAATTAAAGAGCAAGGAAAGAGTACACATGTATGTTGGTGAAACCAATGTTTCCCTTGCAATGTTTTGGAGATGATACTTCCTTTTTAAAACATTGTAGAACTATGATTCCTTTCTAAAGAACATGCAGATTTGGGGTGGTTGTGCCCCAAATTTGTGTAACTTTCAAAGCCCTTGGGTTGGGAAAATAACATGATCCAACCCTTATAAATGTGGGGAGAAGTACATGATGTACTAACCCAAAACTAATCAGAAAAGAAAAGGGGAACCACATGATGGGTTTGTTATAAGTAAAACAATCAACTATTATAGATCACTTGTAGATTCAGTTATATAGTTTTTTTGACATTTGATCCATATAAAACAAATACATGATCAAAAGAGAATGAATAGTGTTCATGCCCTTGTCATGACCGTAGATTTAGTTTTAAGTTTAACTCAAATTCACACAATATATAATAAATGCATGAGCAAAAGAGAATGAACTATGTTCATGCCCCAAACATGACCTCAATGTCAACAAGTGTGAAGTGGAATGAAAACCATTTTTCATTCAACTTTTAAATTGTATTATTGTGTATGTGCATAAACCAATATCATACCTCATTAATATGAAAGTGTGTATCTGTGGATGAACCAATATCATGCCCCTTGAATTTTTACCAACTGATATAGAATGTTATGCATCTATATGCTAAACCTGTGAACTTGTATCTCAAATGTATGTATTTTTGAAAACTTGTAATTCATGTTTTGATAAACTATGCACATATGCCCATACATATGAATTAAAGTGTATATAAATATATACTCAAGTCTCTATAAAGTGAGTGCATATGCATGGCATATGCCCCCATAATCTGTACCGATGTGCTAATATTTGTCATGTAACTGCACTACTCTGATATTTGAACCATTTTGAATCTTTAAAATATGTACTTTAATTTATTTTTTTGTTCATGGAGAATTATCTCTATGAAAATTTAATTTTAATCCCCTCTTTTTGGGATGAGGGATGTATCCTATAAGCCGCTCATCTCAAAATAAAATTAAACTATATTACATCATGTGCAAAGATAACATCATGTATAATTATTTGAACAAGTAAACAATATGTCATAATAGTAACGTATATGTCAATCAAGTCATGCATGTAACATATGTAATGCATGTGATATGCGTGTCATGTCTAGATAGATGTATCAATAAAACACACAATAGTAACCATCACTAAAAATATAATTTAATAAGACTACAAAGTAAAAGTGCATAAAATGGATCATGGAACTAGTAAATGTATCATAGTAATGTATATATCAATCAAGGCATGTATGTAACATATGTAATGCAATGCATATGAGTGTCATGTCTAGATATATGTATCAGTGAATAATGTAGTAATAACCATCATTCAAAAGATAATTTAATAAGTATACATGCTAAAATTGCGTGACGTAGATCATGTAACCACTAAACATTAGAAATTGTAACAAGTTCAAGAGTTAGTGTAACATATAAGACAAGATCCATATATAAGGGACATAAAAATTTCATAAAAACAAGGCCAAGGGCTGCACACAAGGTACATGGATATGTAAGAAAAAGGACATATATCTGTTGTAGCAATCAAGTCTGAGGGCCACACATAAGGCACATGAATATGTCACAAAAAAGGGACATAAATTGTCACAATAAACAAGGCCAAGGTCCATACACAAGAGACAAAAATATGTCTGAAAAAAGGGACATAAAGATGTTACATAAAAAAGTACAAGGGACACATGCCTAGGACATAAATATGTAACAAATAAGGTACATAAATATTCCTCATTAACGAAGACCAAAGGCATCACACAATAGACAAGCACAAAGTAAAAAACTATGTAAGAGAGTAACAACAACAATGAAACATATAACAAGTAAATACTAGTCTACACCATCCATATATATCAATTCCACATCATAATATAAAAATATATCCATGTAGTATTGTGTAAGATATGAGTATCTAGAAATACATGTATAAGCACTCTAGATATCTCAACATGGTATACAATTATATAAAGATATAACCTGTAATATTGAAACCTATAGAATAAGATGCCCTTGGTATTGGCATGACCAATGGGTAGGAAAAAGTCCAACATCTATATGTCCATGTGTAATCTATATGTCTTTCATCACACTCATATACCATTAAATGCATGTGTGTATGAAAATAATATGCCATCCACCAAGAATGTGATAAATCACATATGTAAATAGTGTAATCTATAATCATTTCATGCTTACGTCCCAATTTTAATTTTTTTGAATGTTTTTTTATTTTTGAATCATTTGAGTTTTTTTTTTTTTTTTTTTAATCATATTTTTGCATATATTGATATACTAAAGTAAGGCCATGTGGTAAAGCTTCAGAAATAAAAGAATGGGAGAGATCTAGACAATCCACAACATGTGTTAAGACATAGTGTGCACTAGATGTGATAGCATGAAAATTTGGAGGAAATGAAAGCAAGTTGTATTCCCGCACTATATATGTGTATTGCAATAATGTAACTTAATAACATATGTGGAGATAAATATATGCATTCCCCCAATCCAAAATCAATTTGTGCTTATGTAATATGTATGTTATTATGAAGCTCAATTGAAGCCATAATATGTAAGAGAGATAAAGTAATATGCTGCAAAGGATGTGCACTAGAATCACTATAAGATAAATCTCATGGATGTATGGATCAAGGTAACAATCAAGAGGCATGAACCAAGTGAAAAAAGGCCAAGGAATATAAGAATGGTTAATGCGAATATATATGTGTACATGTATGTGAAAATAGAAAAATAGATAATATTGAAGCTTAACCAATGATTTCGATAATATAATGCTGCCATGAAGTTCCTACATAAAATACATGATATCTTACTGAATCCTATATTAAATCACCCATTGGAATAATTTGTTGATTTTTAGGTCCCGTATCATATTTTTATTAAATATTTTATAATTTATTTGTTTGCTTTAAAGAATGTCCCTCTCTTAAAATAGTAAAAATAACATAGTCATCCTCAAATGTAACATAAACATGCCCTTATCTAGTGTTGGCCACATTTATCATAGCCATGATCTTCCTAGTATTATATTGTCTTTATATAAAGTAGGCTTAATGTGAAATATAACAAAACATGCTTTGATCCCAAAGGTTATTGAATACTTGATAGATCTAATGCATAGCTTAGATTAAATAATATCATTCAAATATTTTTGTCATATTTGATAGATTTGAAAATTCCATGCTACACACATTGATTTCATAAAAAAATGTAACCTTAACATTGCTACAGTTCATTCCATCTATGTAAGGCTTAAGAATCAAAAGATCTAGATATAGTTGTCTCATTTGAAACCACCTTATGACATTAGCCTTTTTAGGTATATCTTTATTTAAAAATTACTTATTAAGAAACCCTTTCATAAGGATGTTTTCTTTCTTATCTTATGCTTATTTTTGTAACTTATATTTTTTAACTTCTCTTGTTGTAACTTTTATTGCTGTAATATTTATTTTTGTACCATTCTTGTTTTAATTTCCCTTTTTGTGATGTTTTCTTTTCTAACCATTCATTTTTTAATTGTTCCTTTTAGATTTTTTCTTTATGAAACCTTTATTTTCTTCATTTTGTTGTTTTAATTGTTTTTTTAATTCTTTTTTCTCTTATTCTTAGAAGGACTCATAGTCATAGTAGATGGCTTAACTGTAGAAGGTGTGCTAGAATTTAGTGATGGTTTAGCGGATGTATCTAATGTAAAATAATTACTATCAATAATTCTTTTTATTTGCCACTTCAAGGCTCAATAATAATTTGTATGATGTCCATGAATTCTATGATAGGCATATTATTATTTTAATTTCCTTAGAGGATGTATAGGAGATTATGTGATCAACTTGTTTCAAAGCATTCTCTTTAGAATCTCACTTGAAATCTTATTAACCTTTTGTAATTTTTTTGAGCATTAATTGAAAAGGTATTCCTTTATTGAATCTATTCTTGAAATGAAATGTTTTGAGTTACAAAGCCCTTGAATGGATATGTAGTGTATGCTTGACACTAACAATCTCAAGTAGTACACCATTTTCCCTTTAGGTGGAATTTACTAAAAATAGAAAATTTTAATTTTTGAAAAATTCATAAAATGTTTTGGCAAACAAAAATAGGTTTTTATCCAATTATGACTATGATAAACTTTAGAGAGTTTTAAAATTAGATTCCATTTGATCCAAATATTAGCCAATCAAGGAATAACTCTAATAGAGTAAACCCTAATAAGTGAAAAATGATGAAACCCTAGGGAAAAAGGGGAAATCAATAGATTTTCATCCATGGAGTTGGAAAAAAATAGGAATCAAGTATGAAAATTAGACCCTAAAGCTAAAATTTGAAACCCTAGAGAGAAGGATGAAACTATAAGAGAGACCTAGGGTTTGGTATGGTTCCAATAATGTATGGGTTCACTAATATATTTTAGCCTAATTTGGATTGGAAATTGAATGTAATTCAAATTTATAGGCATGTCATTTAAACATACATATGAATGTAAAATACTGGAATTGATTGTAATGATTTGACAATTGGGATATGTTAAATATAATAAGTATAATAAAGAGATGAGTACTTATCTTTTTTGATGTATTGTTTGGATATGACTATATTTTGGAAGTGAAAAATGTATACTCATGATATTTTTTTACTTTATCACATTATTGACATTTTTTCTTATAGAGGCTTATTGAAACATCAATCTCCCTGAGTGCACACCTTAAAGGATTCACCAAGAATGGGTTTGGATCGGCTTATGGTAGAGAGATGTTTACATACTATTATGTGATACCATCATTAATATCATCTGACCTCATTCAAGTCTCTTTTTTGTCTTACCTCTACGTCTACTTTCCATCTCAATTTTTTAGTTTCCCTATATTCTATTGTATTAGCATGACCAATATAATACATATCATACCTTTTCTTCCCTATACTTTATTGGATAACTCGGTATAATTACGAGTCTATCTTATATAAGTTTTAATGTATCAACCTAGACGATACCACATTGTGTCAATGAACATAGTCTAATTGTATTATCATGTATGATATCATCAGCTTATAATATAGGGTTAATTTTGGGTTTTAGATTCATATATATAGGGGTTTTATTTCATTCATATAAGGTATATCATATTTATACACTTTGATTGTGCTTGTATTCCCCCCCTAAGTAGTATTTATGAGAGTTAGAGGTTTATAACCTTATCTTGGAGGTCTTGTTTTGTAGTGTCATTGAATCTTAATAGGATAAGTATTTAGATTTACAAACTAAGGATATCTAGGTCTTCATCTTACCATTTGAGGTCTTCAACCTACAACATATAAAAGTCAAACTTGAGCCAAAGGTGGAGATTGAAGCATTGACGAGTCCATCTGAAGGCAAGTATCTATATATCTATACTATTTCCTTTATTTACTTAGTAGACTAGATATTGCTTTGTTTATTCCCTTGTGGATGTATGTGTATCTTTGATTATGATATTATTTATACCGAGTAAAATGGCATAGATATAGGGTTGCTTAGGCTTGCCATTTATCACCCTAGGTTTGCATAGACTCATTTTTTTTAATCATTGAACCTTACCATATTTACAAACATTTACAAAAATTTAATTTATTTTCACCTTTACAATCATTTAATTTTATTTCACCTTTACAGCCATTTACTTTACTTGCACTTTTACAATCATTATTAAAATCACTTACACATTATTTATGCCTAATGAGGGCTATACTCTATGTCATAGGATTTACTTAGGATTTGTAACCCTTTCTTATTGACATTTGAGTGTAGATTACCCTATTATAGGTCTACGGTTATTATAGTTTCTTACCCAATCATCCAAGTATACACAAGTTATATTATTATTACCTTATTCAAGTCTTAGTATATTAATAGAAAAAGGATAGTTATAGGTCATTCTAGTTCATGCATAAATTCTGGTGAACCCAATGTGAATCTTATCTTAGATTTGGTTAGATCATTTTCACATTTCCCCCTTTTTATTCTTAGGGACATATTCACAAGCATCATATATTTTTAGTCTAATTATATTACCGAACCTGATAT
This sequence comes from Torreya grandis, assembly GCA_037957365.1. NCBI lineage: Eukaryota > Viridiplantae > Streptophyta > Pinopsida > Cupressales > Taxaceae > Torreya > Torreya grandis. The sequence continues at coordinate 23,483 of JARHVA010005164.1, forward strand.
AGTTTATAGTTTTAGAAACTATATCAACTAGCTTGATACAGTCCCAATTTTCCTAAAATAGTATTGAACAACCTGATATAGTTTTTTCATTATCTCAACTACATCGAAAGACTCAATATAGATTTATGTTTTATACCAATTTCATTGGCTAACCCAATATAATTTAGTTTTATCAATTTTTATTCTAAATTTATCAACCACCCAATACCATTTTGACTATTGTATCAACCAATTCAATATAGTTTTTTCATTTTCTTAACTACATTAACTAGCTAAATATAGTTTTGTGGTTTTCATCAACTGCATCAATCAACCCAATATAGTTTAGATTTATAAAATTTTATTCTAACTATATCAACCAACTTAATACTATTTTGACTATTTATTTTCTTCATTGCATGTTACTACTTTATTTTTTCAATTTGAGTACTTTATATTTTTATTTTTGTCTTTCAATCTAGAACTATGTTTTGATAGTTTTAAAACTCATAGGAGTTGTCATTTTGAGAAAAGTGGTAATTAATTTTACCTTAGCCATGGAATTAGGGGTACTTTCCTAATACTCAAGATATTAGACAACACTAGATATGGAATTTATCTTCCACATACATCATAATATATCAATTGTGCTTAGGGTTTTCTTTCCAACCATTAGGAAGCCTTTTAGATGTTTGATTTTGTAGTGCACTAATAAGTTGTTAGCCTTAGGAAGTTAATTTCAATGTACCTTAGAGATAATATAGTATGATTATAAGATAGTGGGATCCTCCATAATTAGTTTCCTTTGGGATTTGTTTACTATTTATGCTTGAGATTAGTATATTTGAGAGCCTAGAAATCAAACACACCCATCTTAGATATACCTTATTATTTTATTCAATTTATATTATTTGGCTAGTTTATTAGATTTATCAAACCATATTAACTAGCCTGATATAATTATATAATCTTTGACAACTACATCAACTAGCCTGATACAATTCCAAGTTTCCTTCCAATTGCATTGGTGAACCTGATACAATTTGTTTTATGATCATACTATGTTGACCAGCTTGATACAAATTAATTCCTACTGAACTAACCAATCTAAAACAATCCTTTTATTTATCTACTAGTTACACCACCCTTTTAACAAAATGCATTAGTGAGCATGATTCAATCATTATTTCTAAATTATGTTTCTAATTGTATTGGCCAACTCGATATAATCTATTTTTGTAGACTCAATAATTAACTATATCAGCTTGCCTGATACCATATGTTTTTTAATCAACTTTTTTTCCACATTAAATTTTTAGTTCTATTCATCATGATGTACTCTCTTATAAGCTTTCTTGTGATACTCAACCCATTCTATATGGGTTGCTCTTTCATTACCACTTTATCTACCATTGATTAAAATTCTTCATGGTATAATTTATCTCAATCTCATCCTAGATCTTTCAAAATGTAACATGGTTCAAATTAACTAAACTTCAGATCTAGAATATCCCAACCAAGTTATTAATAACCTTGATGATAATACCATTATAATCTAAATAATAATGGAATCCTTAGGAAACTTCCCCTATCCACTACATGATTTGGGGAAACCAACACCAATATTGGGACTCTTCCATCCAAGACCAATATTAGGAATCCTCCACCTGATTCCAATCAAGATACTAATCACACTTCCAATTTTCCTCTATATTCCTCACAAGTACTTGAAAAAATGGTTCAATAAATGGTTCTTATGCAAGATTCTAGTATCAATCAGACCCTTCAAATGTAAAACTTAAATTTACAAGTTTCTAATCAAGCTCCCTAAATCGTTATGAATAAACCAAACCATAATTGTATCCCTATTCCTCTTAGATATGACAATGGAAACTTATTACTCAACCATAAATTCATAATAAAACACTTAAAAATAATTAAAAAAAAAACTTTAGCTAATTTCATTATGTTTTTGGATATTGGAAGTATTTCTCAAACCATGAAATATGATAGAACTATTGATCCTACCTTACATCTTAAAGATTTTGGAAATATTTATAAAAAATGCGTTAATACTAACACATATGCTACTACCAAGATTAATAGTTAAAATCTTTGTTAAAGATGTGCTAGGATGGTATAACATGAAACATTCCAATACACAACTAAAAGACATAGTCAATGTTCTAAGGAATTCCATATCTATAGTAATTTAATTAATGATAAGTAACATTCTATTTTTTTCCCCATGACTTCATCAAGCAATGGAAATCATTATCACATAAAGCAAAACATAACATGAGTGATGGAAATATCTTCAAACTTTATGTTACCACTCTTTATGCCCCTCTTAATTACAAGGTTATATTATTCTCTCCTCAAACTTTAGAAGAGGCAATTCAACAAGAAAAAGACAATATTTATTTATGACCTAGTGTGAACCATCTCAAAACACCAAAAATGAATCTTTATAAACCTCAACCAATGCAATCAATACTATTTATTTTCACACTAAGCCTTCCTAATCTAAAGTGGGAGTATCTCATTTAGATAATTAGCTTCCATTTTGACCCCCATTTATTATGCAATATATTAAGAAGTTATTATCTCCATATAAACCATACATTTATTCTTTCCCCCCCCCACCATGGTATGATCCTAACAAGTTTTATTGGTTCCACGCTGATATTGGTCAATGTCATGAGACATGTTGTGTAATTAAAAAAATTGAGATAAACACCATCCTTGAGGAATTTTTAAATCATGACCTCATCACCAAAGAACATATAAAGAATCCATACATGCCTCTAAAAACCAATCTTATCATTATAAATCTACAAATAAAAAATCTCAAACATCTAATCGTAATACATAACATTCAAATGAATTTGATTGTGCTTAGTATTGATGTTGAATTTGATCAATATTAATATAATTCCTAATTTGTGAATGTTTCAAAGGCTAATTATCACTATAAGTCCACTTGCAAAGACCCTAGATGAATTGATTCTCGAGGATAATACTACCACCAATACATTTTCTTCCAATTTACCAGCTAGTGATGAACCTGCTCCATGATTGGAGTCTTAATATAACTCATCCAATCCTTATAATACCTTACCTCCTAAGGTCAATATTAAAAATCAAGATAAGTATCATTATGGTTATAATCCAAAATCATGATGTAACTTCTTCGATGAGCTTATTTGCATGCCTTACAAGATTGATTTATTGGAACTCATGAGAACACCACCATATTATCAAAAATTTATCATGCAACAATTGAAAGATATAGAATAATCCCCATCTAATGAAATTGAAACACCTCGCGAGTGTTACAAAGGTCCTTCACCCATGAAATTTCATGCTATTAAAACCGTTTCTCATCCTTCCTCTTCTAAGAAACCATCCATAGAGTTTCTTGAAGAAGATATGATTAATGATGAATTATTTTTTCAAATACTAATGATCCACCTCTTTTATGAATATTGTGATAAAAAATAATCTAATAAGTATAGTTTTAATGAATTAAGGTTTGATAATTAATGTCACTTCCCTTTGGATAATCCAAAAAATGATTTATTCTAAAGATAACCTAAAAAAGGTAGACTCACATATTGTGGATTTAACAAAACCAACCAAAATCATCTTGGTTGCATTTGGCTCTCCTTCACTATTAGACCCAAAAAAATATGTACTAAGATTATGGTTTTAGATTTTAAATGATATTATAATCTAATTTTATATTGTCCTTGGATTCATTGCATGATATTTATCACCTCTTAATGTAACCAATGTATTAAGTTCAATCAAAATGGTAAGAATTACAAACATGAAATTGATCCCAACTTATGTGGTATCAAATGACCTAATCCTAAAATAAAATATCAAATCCTGACTAGTCCTCACATCAGTAGTCCCCTATTCCCAATTTCACTAAAATGCTTCCCAATTTATAAGTCACTTTTATCGATTCTGATGATGATGAACCCAATGAAATATAAATAATTTATAACACTACTAAATTAACTTGTTATTTATCAAAATAAATTCCTCCATCTTTCCTACCATGAGATAGGATAATTCCATTACTTGGTGATGAAATTAAAATCTCACCTCCTTGCAATGATCATGAGGCTTTCTATATACAATATGGTTTTGTATTTAATTACCTTGGGATGGCTAAGCTTTTTTATAATCCCTTATCATTATCCTCTCAAACATTTTGTCAAGTTGGTGTATCTCAAAATATACTTATAGTGATAATTATCAAAAAATTACACATGCTTAAAATATTTATCCATCATATGATGTTGATTACATAGTTGCTCAAGCCCAATCAAAAAACTTAGGTGTGCTTCATTATCAAAAATCCCTTGCTAAAATGCATGTCTTTAATTGATATGTCCATTTAATTCATGTTTATTATGACTCTAGTGATGATGAGGATGAACTAAAAATTTAAGGCTATGTTCCTCCTATCAATCCAAAATTGGAAAATAGTCCATGGGTTATCCAAAAACGTTTTGACCTTCCCAAAAATCCTATTTGAATTGACCAACCCAATACTATTCACAAAATTTTCAACAATTATAACTATATAAAATAACCCAATATAGTTCATCATGTTCCCTAATTTTATGATTACATCACCTAACTCAATACGGTTCAGAAAATTTCCAACATTACTAATTATATCAACTAACCTAATATAGTTGAACTTGTTCCCTAATTTTAAATAATGTACCATCCATGATTATTTAAAAAGTACTGATAAAGTTTAAATCTTAGCTCAAAAATGCATTGGACAAGCTATATAGAGCGTTGATATAATTATAGTAACATCCCCATATTATTATAATTATATCAACCAACCCTATACAACTAATAATACTACTAAGTGAACTATACTAAACATTTTGATGTGATTAAGTCATGTTGTACTGTACCAAATTGTATTAGCCAGACTGATATCACAAAAAACATTTCAACCACTTCTCCTCAAGATCCCAAAATTGACTTGGATGCCAAAGCCACCATTGTAATATAATTTAACTCATAATTTGATAACAAAGGTAGTAATATTATTGATTTTTATGTAGGTGTTAAATATTATGGCCCATTACCTATGCTTCCTAGTGATGAAACCATTCTATGATTATTTCATATAAAATAGCCTCAACTTCCACACCAATATCAAAAGCTTGGTAAGTTTGGGAAAACTACTTGTCACTTTAGTAATTTCATTTTTAATGTTGATCCTAAGCATAATCATGATTATATGATTCTTTATGCACCATACCATTTTAAGTATGGAAATTTAATTCTTATAAAATAAATTCAAGCAACCAACTTTGGTATAGTTGCAAATCCAAAATCCATCCTTATCTCTAAGGAGATCTACCCTAAGGAGAAGGATACACATAGTCTATTTTTAAAAAAATATTATTAATTATTTTCATGGTCATATGAAGACATACTTCATATATACCCTATCATAGTCATTCATAACATATCGATCTATCCAGTTGTGAAACCCAAATTATGAAAGTAATAGATGTTCCCCCTAAAGTTTATACTTTATGTCACAAAGAAGTAATTAAGCTCCTAGAGGCTCAGTTTATTAGACTTATATATTAATCTAAATGGGTCTCCAACATATTAACCATTTGTAATGAGGTCACTATGGTCATTCACATTTGTATTTAATTTCATGATCTTAACTTAACATTCCCTAAGGAAATCTTTTCTCTATCTTCCATAGATGCAATTGTTGATTCCAAAACTAGCTATGAGATGATTTCCCTCATATATAAATTTTCAGGGTGAAATTAGATTCACATATCCCATGAGGATCAACATAAGGCTACCTTTACTACTGAGTGGGGAACATATGTTAACGTTAAGATGCCTTTCAGACTTGAAAATGCTAGGAAAATTTACTAACATGCAATGGCCCATATTTTTCATGATTTCATCAACAAAATATTTGAAACCTATTTGGATAAACTTATAGATAAATCCAAAATTTTTGAAAATCATATTCATAACTTAGCTATCATCTTTGATCACCTTATTAAAGACAAAGTTAAGCTTAATCCTCATAAGTGTGTTTTCAGTGTTACCTCTAGAAGTCTTTAAGGATTTTTGGTCTCAAAACAAGGGATTGATGTGGATACTTATAAGATAAATGATATCAATAACATTCTTATACCTCATCCCATTCTTGATATTCACACTTATATTCAAAAACTTGGGGAAATTCACAAATTTTTTTGAGCTAGCTTAATGTACATATTTGATAAAATCCCTTCTCAATAAAGGTGTAAAGATTGAATAAATTGATGATTGTCAAAAAGCCTTTGATAAAATGAAAAAATATTTACTTCACACTCCTACTTTATGACCACCTTCTAGTGATCACCCTATCATCTTGTATATATCATCTACCTACATCTCAATGGGGGTAATGTTTGCACAAAAGGATGAGTCAAAAAAATAATATGTTATTTATTACATTAATCATGATTTGATAGATTATGATACATGCTACATGAAATTTAAATGTGAATACCTTAGAATCTGCATTACCATAAAAAATATTTGACATTATATGCTTTATCAAACTACATTTGTCATAGTCCATTCTGACCCCCTTTGCCATTTCTTCTATAAAGTGTTCCTACTTGGAGATCAAATTGGAAAATGGATGATACTATTTATGGAATTTGACCTTAGTATTATCACTAAAAAATAAGGTAAAGGTGCAGTGATCACCAATCAATTTATTTATGCATCTATACTAGTTGAACGACACCTTTAAGATACCTTTACTAATGAGGATGTCCTCTTAATTGAAGGCATAGATCTAACTATTTCCCTTATAAAATAATTCCATAATTTTAGGGATGATCTATAGGCTAAGGCCCTAAAATAACCTTGAATGGTAGTCTCTAATTCTAAACCATCTACAAATGCTACCTTATAATAACTACTTGAGGTTACCATCAATTTTAATGAAAATACTTGGACACTCTACTTTAATGAAGCCAAGTGCCTTAAAGGAAATGAGTCATGATGTGTTTGGGCTGATACTTGTGTAAAAATAATTCCTTTAGCTTTTCAATTGAATTTATATGTTACTAATAACATGGCTAAATATCAATGCAAAAGTGAAAAACTTATATAATATCATCAACTTAGTACTAATCTTGTTATAGAGTTTACATCTTCTACCATTAAGATGATTCCTTGAGAGGAAAATACTATAGCTAACTCTATTACTTATTCAACTTCTCTCTTTCATCCTCATCAGGCACTGCAGGAATCGAAGTTCTTCATCCACATGAGGAAGTATCCATCTACCTTAGAACCTAAGGATGATGCTCTTAAGGGCCACATAAAATTTATCACCACTTAAAAAACTCATGGTATAAATACATCATCTAATTTATCAAACATCATACCTAACCTCCAAAGGTTGGTTATTGTGAAAAGACTAGACTTAGAAAGTAAGCATTTAAATTCATTCGTAGACATAATATATTTTATTATCATAATTCTAAAGATACTATTGACGGTTAAATTTTTAATGTCAATTAATCTACCCATTCATCCATCATGAAGGTTAAAACGAAATTGTACCAATATAATTGTAAGGAAATGAGATTGAAAGTTAGTTTTAAAGCATGTCAAGGGTATTTTAATGGTCAATAGAATTTTTAAGACCTACAAATTTTCTTGGGATAAAAACATTTTCTTCCAATTAATTAAATGGAAATGATTAAATGAGACAAAATTCAATTAATATTTTTACAATCATCACAAATATTCTTCTCAAAATAGTTTTTCATTCAATAAAATATAATAGAGTTTCATCAAATACTATTAATCTTGTTTGATAGAGAAAGCCTATGAAAGAGGTAATATTTTATAAGATCACATGCTTTGATGTTTAATCAATGATCAAAATATCTCTTCACTTTATGAATGATATTATTTTTATTTTATTCTTTATTTCTCCCACATAAAATAAAAAGAGAGAGAATGAAGGAATAGTGCACAAGGACAAACACAAAATAGGGAAAGAAAGAAAATAACAAACACCAAATTAGAAAAAAACTACAAATTGTAGAAAATAGATAAAAATTGTAGGACAAAATAATGATGTAAGAAAGTGAGTGTTATAAAAATGAGATGAAATAGAAAATAAAAACAAATTAAGGAAATAAAATTATTCTCAGTTAATAACTATAAAAATGAGAAGATAAGAACTAACAAAACATAGAAATGAAAATCAACTAAGCGAAATAAATAGATAGTAGGATTCGAATCAAATGTATGTGAGAGAAGAGCTTGTTTTATTTAGAATTCATATTTCAAACTGATAATAAAATATTTAAGGTAGAATAATATTACAAACTAAGAACCGAGTAATCTATCACAAAAAGATTAAAGTATTCATTAGTATCACGTGAAGTAAAAAAAAATCATACATATGGTTGGATTATTTTCAAACCATAAAAGTCATTAATTTCTTAACCATTTTTATATAATTAGTTTATAAATGAATAATAAAATTGGATATATAAGATTGCACTATGTTGATGCAGGGGCATCTTTAGTTGTCTCAATTAAGGGTTGACATTGGTAATAGGAGTCTAAATAGGATGTGTTTTAGTAGTTAGGAATCATATTTTACACTTGATAATATTCTCCAAATGTCAAAGTTTGTTTAGAGAGGTTAGAATTTGAAAGTGGCATTTTTTTGCCAATTTCACTAATTTGAATTTTTGAACTTTCTTGTCAAGTCTTATTTTCTCAGTCATGTTTGAATGAGCTTCAATGGTATAGTATTTTTGATTAGGATATATAAGGGGTCAATGTTATTTTATTACATACTTGGGTTACATAATGAGTACTTCATATAGGTATGATAAGAATTAGGGTGGTTTGAGTCTCTCAACATTCTTGGAGGGAATCAAGAACCATTGGAGAAGTTATCATCATTATAAAAATTGTAAATGTTTATGATTATAGATAATTTTTATGGTGAATTGGAGGATCTAGGGGTGATAACCTCAAGGAAATAAAGAAGATTACCTCAAATTTTTAAGTTGAACTGTGCATACCCTATCATACCCTATGTTTCTTGTACATTGAATTCAAGAAGACTATGTATATGACATGAGTAAGGAAAGATTATATAGAACGTTGATTTGAATACACATATAACTTGGTAATCCATCATTTCATTGATATAAATATTATTTATAAACTCTTTAGTAGTTTTCATACGTCTTTGTAAGGAAATCTAAACAAGCCATGTAAGGTGACTGTGAAACTACATACAGTCAGACTCAAAGTTGTGTATACGTGGATAAAGAAGGTCATTCAAAGAGGTATAAACTCTCAGGCACGTGTGGATGATTATAATATACCTAATTCAACTTTAATATAAGTTTCAAACTCTTTTAGAAACGTAAATATTTCAAATATTCCTTCTCAGGTTTACTAGAGATAGTTTTAACCTTATATTAGGGTTTTCAAATAAAAACTAAGTTTGCAAGATTTCCCACTATAAAAAATTCATAAAATTTGGTAATTAGTTTGGGAATAAGTTAATCTAATATAATTTTAAAGTTTTAGACCAGTAAAAAAATTCTACGTATAAAATAAGGTGACTGTGTATGAAACGGGGTTATAGAGACCTAATTAGGCTTAGAAAGTGGTTAGAAAAGTGTCTTCTAAGTGGAATTAGGTCAATAAAATTCATGGAGGGAAGGAATTCAATATAGGGTGTCATAAAATCACTTTAATTTTCTCAAAATAAATCTCCATTTGTCTTTACAATAAAAAATAGTGTAAAAAAGGCTACTAGAATAGAGACTAGGGCTAGAATGAGAAAGGTGACAAGAAAGGAAGAAGGGGTTAGTGGAGAGTTGAGGTTTGGAGATTGTTATGAATGATTTTATGTAATAATGGGGGTTTATATGACTAGATAATAGGCTATAGTGTATGAGAGGTTGGAGAATAGACATGGAAAAAAGATAATGGTGTTAAGATGATGGATAACAATGAAAGACTACGTGTGAAGGGTATTGTAGAAGAATATAGAGATTTGATGGTTCAAGAGTGGGCTTAAGATCCTAGTACAAAAATATGAAAATGTGATAAAGTTCAAAGAATAGAGATTAACAAGGAGTTTCAGATATTAAGAGGTCAAGAAAAATTAAATTAGAGTTGGGTTTGACATAAGTATGGTATTTAGGTTCATGTTTGCATCCATAATAGGGTCAGATGCTAGATACCTCCATATCATTTTGTTATAATAGTTGGTAAGTTCTTTGGAGAAGTTATGTTTTGTTTTTTTGAAAGTGTTGGTTAAGTTTTCATGAAGCTTATGTTAAATAAGTATTGAAGGTTGATTTGAAATGTTGCTATGAGTTTCTAATGAGGTTGCAAGAATGGATAGAGAGGCAGAAAGGTGAATACTTGTGTGGTTGAAGCCTTTAATACAAAGAGGTAGCAAAAGAGGCTTAGAAAGAAAGAGATCTAGTGAAATTTCAAAGAAGGAAGTTCAAGAAGAGTTGAAGATAGAAAGAGAGAGAATCCAAGTGAGAGTCAAGTTAGGAGACCACACGAGGTCCTAAGAGGCAAGTAGATAAGCTTGCTAAGAAGATATGTCCAAGTGAGACATAGAGAGAGTGAAGGTTAGATAAGAGTGAAGAGGAAAGATAAGGATGAAGGGCTTGAAGAATGAATATTGTCACAAGGAAATTGAGAAAGAGAAAGTTGATAAAAGAGAGATTGTTAAGTTGAAGGCATTATTTTCAGGTTTAGATCAAATCTTAGAAGAGCTTAGACCAAAGTTTTTAGTTAGAATTAGAAACCCAATTAAATGACCTATCAAAGAGATGAGGACGAAGAATAAAAGACAAGAATAAGTTTGTAAAGTGAGAAGACAACTGAGAATGTTAACCAAGTAACCTAAGAAGAAAGAGATTGGGGCAAGCACGCCTCATGATTTTCAATCTAATGAAGTTTTTGCATGTGTGTATACAAGTGTAAAAATTGATGAAGGATATGAATTAGTTGGGCCAATGCATTGGCTCATGGAGCAAGAAGTAGAAGAAACACTTGATCAAGTAGTGCTCAAGAGTAACAAAGATGAAGGAGAGGTTCAACATAGAGTCTTGATATTTAAATAGGTACAAACTAGAGTGATGATGTTTGGTGAGGAGTGTTTTCCAAAAGGAAATAGTTATATCCTTGAAAACAAGAAAGTATCAGCTAAGGATAAGGGTTAAGAGGAATAAAATGGAATACAAGTTACTAAAGAAGTGTGAAAAGAGAATACAATAGCTAAAATGGGTACTGAGGTATTGATTTTAGGAAGTAAAGAGTTACTAAAGCTAGCCAAATATAATGAGGCGAGTAATAAAATATGTGAGCCTGAAGAGATATAAGTTATAGCTAATAAGAAGTCTGATTTGGCTTATGAAACTAAAGTATTGTCAAAATATCACTTATAAAAGTTTTTCATAGAGTTGTCAAGTTAGATGCCATTAATAAGTAGTGTGGGGTATTTAGAAGAGTTTGTTGGAAAGATTAGTCTATTGAGAGAAATTGCTTTGGAGAACTCAATGTCTAGAAATTTGACCAGTGGGTAGCACAATATGATTAGTCAATTGATACATGAATAACCAATAAAAAAGAATAATGAAAAAGAAGAAGGAGGTGTAGCAAAGAAGATTTTCAAGTTGATTATGAGCCTAGTGAAGACAAAAACCAATGGATGGGAAGGAATGACATCATTAAGAAGGATGTGAATATGAAGAATGATGAATTCCACAACTAGATGGAACAACAAGAAACAATACAAGAGACAACATATGTAATCAAAGAGAAGTCAAAATTTGGAGTGAAAGAATGTGAAATTCAATAAAACAAGAAAGAAGTCATTTGATTTGATTTGTTTATTTCATGTGTAGGTATTTTGAGGAAGGAAGACAAGGAGAATTTTAAAATGATCAGTTTGGAGATGAGTATAAAGAAATATAACCTCAAAGAAGGATATAATGTAACATTAGTTAAGAAATTAGGAAAACTACATTCCTCTAGTATGCCTTGGGATCTAGGAGGCCATGAAATGAAGAGAAGAAGTTATAAAGAAGTTGAGAAATATTTCAAGAACAATCATCCATAAGAGATCAATTCAAATTTCAAGGAAAGTTTCTTCTGCTCCTTGGTAGTATGATGCAGGGGCATCTTTAGTTATCTTAATTAAGGATTGATATTGGTGATAGGAGTCTAAATAGGATGTGTTTTCAGTAGTTAGGAGTCATAGTTTACAATTTAAAATCTTATCCAAGTGTCAAAGTTTGTTTAGAGAGGTTAGAATTTGAAATTGGCATTTTCCTGCTAATTTCAATAATTTAAATTTTAAAACTTTCTTGTCAAGTCTTAGGTTCTTAGTCATGTTTGAAGGATCTTAAATGTTATATTATTTTTTATTGGGATTTATAAGGGGTCAATTTTATTTTATTACATACTTGGGTGACATAATGAATCTTTCATATAGGTATGATAGGAATTAGGGTGGTTTGAGTCTCTCAACATTCTTGGAGGGAATCAAGAACCTTTGGAGAAGTTATAGGTCCTATAAAACTTGTAAATGTTTATTCTTGTAGATTTTTTTTTTGGTAAATTGGAGGATGTAGGGGGTGATATACTCAAGGAAATAAATAAGTTTACCTCAAATTTTGAAGTTAAATTGTGCAGACCTTGTCATCCCCTGTGTTTCTTGTGTATTGAATTCAAAAAGACTACGTATATGACATGAGCAAGGAAATATTTTTTAGAAAATTTATTTAAATACATATATAATTTGGTAATCACTCATTTCATTGATATAAATATTCTTTACATACTCTTTAGTAATTCTCATACATTGTAAGGAAAAATCAAAACAAACCCTGTAAGGTGACTGTGAAGTTACATACAATCAGACTCAAAGTTGTGTATAAGTGGATAACAAAGGTCATTCAAAGAGGTATAAACTCTCAAGAACATGTGAAGGATTATAACATACCTAATTTACCTTTCACATAACTTTAAAAATCTTTTGAAAATGTAAATATTTCAAATATTCCTTCTCGGGTTTAGTAGAGACAATTATAACTGTGTATTATGATTTCCAAACAAAAAATAAGTTTGTAGGATTTTCCATTGTAAAAAATTCATAAAATTTGGTAATTAATTGGGGAATAAGTTACTCTTATAGATTTTGAAAATTTTAGACGAGTACATAATTTCTATGTACAAAATAAGGTGAATGTGTGTGAAACAAGGTTGTAGAGACCTAATTAGGTCTAAAAGATGGTTAGAAAAGTGTCTTCTAAGTGTAATTAGGTCAAGAAACTTCATGGAGGGAAGTAATTAAATAGAGTGTCATAAAATCACTTTATTTTTCAAGAGCAATCTCCATTTGTCCGTACAATTGAAAATAGTGTAAAAAAAGGTTACTAAAAGAGAGACTAGGGCTAGTATGAGAAAGGTGACAAGAAAGAAAGAAGGGGTTAGTGGAGAGTTGAGGTTTAGAGATTGTTAGGAATGGTTGTATGTAATAAGGGAGGTGTAGATGACTAGATAATAGGCTATAGTGTATGAGAGGGTAGAGAATAGACATGTCGAAAATATAAAGGTGTTAAGATGATGGAGAACAATGAAAGACTAAGTGTGAAGGGTCTTGTAGAAGAAGATAGAGATTTGATGGTTAAAGAGTGGGATTAAGAGTTTAGTACATAAAGAGGACAATGTGATAAAGTTCTAAGAACATAGATTAACAAAGAGTTTCAAAGATCAAAAGGTCAAGAAAAATCAAATCAGAGTTGGGTTTGGCAGATGTAAGGTGTGTAGGTTCATGTTTGCATCCATAATAGGGTTAGTTGCTAGATACATCTACATAACAAGTAGATACCTTTATTATCAGAGAATGTGATACTTGGTTTTCTTGTAATTAATGCTCAATATCAAAGACATTCAATAGAATAGAATCACATGATGAAAATATAGGATAGTTATTTGTACCCACATGAATTCTTACTTAAAATGATATCATTCAAGTCGATTTAAGCGTTTACTTTAGAAATTAGTTACACTTTTAAATTGTAACTAATTTTTAATTAACTTCTAAAATAAAGTTAATTGTAATTTATTAAAGTTAATCAAATTATAATTTTAAGATTTTAATAAAAAGTTTATAAAATGGACTTATTAAGACTGAAAGCTTCCTTTATTTTTAATGACCTTATCAAAATGTTTCTCTAATGGGTTGGTGTCCACTTTATTAAAAAACATACATAATAATTTTCATAAGTCATCATGTAAGACAATCAACATACATGACTAAACTTAAATAATAAATAACTCAAATTTATCTATAATTATCAATTTTTATTTTTCAAGAATGATAAGCCATAAAAGAAATTATATCAACATTGAAAAATAAACAACTGAAATATGTTTTGCTTGTCTTAATCATTTCCTACAAACTGATCCATAATCAAAACTTAAAAACAACATATTTTGAGAATAATCAAACCAAAAATTGTCAACAAACATCAAAATTTTATTGCATGGTAAATAATTTTCTTCAAATTCTATGACAAATTCCCACTGAAATCAAACTATTAGTATCAAAGTATCTTGAATGAAATCGAAATATGTAACCTAAAACTGCAAATGTCTAAAAATATCAAGTTTTAAAACAAAAACAAACAAATATCTTTTTTAATTTTCACCATTTGAATCCAAATCAATCAACAGAATCCCCTGATTAGTGTAATACACTCTATACCCAAAAGGAGTTGTAAGAATCTTAATTCGTGTCACTCCAAAAAATTCATCATCCAATTCTAATTTTATTTTATTCATGAAGTGAGTTATCACAAACAAGGATAAAGGAATAATAATATGTTTAAAACTTGAAGAAGAAATATTAGCTTGACCAGTAATACGTTTATAGGTTTCAAGAATCAACAAAGCATTACTTTCACGTTTGGGGTCAACATACAGGGTAATCACATAACTTAAATGTGTGTTTGATGGGTTGAAGTACTTGGTGAACTGCGTTCATATGGGCAAGGTATCAAACTACCTCTGTGAAAAGGTTGCCAAGCACAAGTAACATAGGATAACAAGGAACTAGAAGTAACAATGTTTAAAATATTTCAAAATGTAGGGTCACTATCATATAAGTTAAGAGAGACACAAATACCACAACTAAAACCATGTGTAAATGTGTTAGCAACGCTTCAGGCCCTAAAGTGTCTGCCTCAATAATTCGCTAAAATAAGTAGCACATTATCATGCTGTTGAATTCTCTTTCATAAAAATTATTTCTATTAGAGCTTTATAAATGTATACTCCAACCTGACATTCTACGTCTAAAATGAAAAGATTAAACAAATAAGATAAAATATCTTTACTTATTTTTAAATTTACAAGCTAGTTAACATTATACAACATACTATCATATCTAAAAAATACTAAAAAAACAATCTTAGTATTTAAAATTTTTGTACTAATGTCAAACCAACTGAAGAAATACAACTTTTTATATATATGTAACCTATCAATATCTTTCTAATAATTTTTTTATCTCAAATATGAAAGATATAAAATTTAGATTTAACATCTGAATGAAAAATTGCTATATACTCATAAATTATATCACTTTAAAAATAATGTGAAATAAAAAATTTGTAGCCGACCACAAATTTTCATACTATATTTTGTCAAAGAAAACCATTTAAAAATGTGAATAATCATATTTCACAATCTACCCTCAAACTATCTTACTACATAGCTTTACCAATCATATAAACTTTTAAAAAAAACTTTCATCTTCAATTTGTGTTTTCAAATACTCTTGAAGACTTCATTTTCAATTGCAATATATCTAAAATAACCTTATGCAACCATTTAAAAAATTGAAAATCAATGACCAAGCTTGAAGCCAAATAATCAATAAAGGGAACTCATAAATAATTATACATTGAAAACTATTCTATATGAAACCCATAAATATACTAATTAATAAAAGTATCAACTTTTATATGTTAACAAATAACCACTATAAAACATAATAAGGAATTATTTTCGCACTAGACAACATACTTTTATTTTCAAAATATTCTTTCAACACAATATATAAGATTTAAAACCATTTCTAAAACATTAATACTTATGTGAAACAACTTCATTAAAAAAAATTAATCATGCAATAATATAATTTTATGAGACAACTAAAATTCATATCTCGAAAATGCATGTAGCCCCATCAATCAAATAGTTCCTACTGAAAAACAACCCTTTTAAACAAACATTTAATAAAAAAGCACAGATTGACAAGTTCAAAAAATTGTTTTGTAAACTAAAAATTAACTTTTGTATGGATTTAAATGTACAAGACCTCAAAAAAACCATAAACAAAATAGTTTTCAGAAGTGCTTAGTCAACCAGCTTGAAATTGTGTATGTAAGGTTTGAATAAACTATACTAGTTTCATAATACCAATATTTTTTCAAATATGAGAGTTGAATGATTCAAAGTTTTCCAATGATGAAATAATGAAGAAACATAATTAATATTAAAAATATTAAAGATTTCAATAAAGATTAATCAAAGTTTGACTAAATTATTTGTATCAAAAGTCATTACAATTAATAGTGAGAAGACCGACATCTCAGAAAATAAAGGTCATTGTATGTAAAGATTACAAAAATCATATTTCAAGAATTATTTGCAATTGACAATGATAAAAATATCACACAAATTTTTATAAGTGTCAAAGTTTATACTACACCCACAAAATTTCATTACTGACAGTGAAATATAAACACCACATTGAGCTATTCATGGTTATATTGTAAATGATACAAAAATATATATTTCACCCAAAACCATAACTGATAGTGATAATCAATGTTATATAGCAGAGTTAAAATAAACTCTAATAATTTGTAGAATACTCAAAATAATTTGAAACTATATGTAAAATATTTTCTTTTGGAAAAGATCAATATTGAACCTAATTTTTTTACCAACACAAAAAGAAAAACTTGTGTTCTTTTAAATTTGAAAATTATTCATCAAAATTGAAATAGATTTCCATACCTACAATAAATAATATAAATATTCAAAAAAAAAAATTGTACAAAATAATTAGATATCATCATATAAATTCTAGAAACTACTAAAAGACTAAGTATACCAACTAAAGTTATTCAAAATGCTTTTAAAAGTTTTAATTTATAAACATAAACCCAAAAATATCACATAAATACTATCAAAGAGCCAATTGGCAAAATGTGGCTTTAATAAGAAACTGAACCAATGTGAATGAAATGACCAAAGGAATCATAAAAATCGAGTATACCCCAACTCCACAGCACATTGAATGCTGGTAGAAAGTCCTAGATATTGTACTAAATATTTTCAAAATATGACGGTGCCTGCCAAGTTAAAAACACACTACTAAGTTGCCTTCCAAAACCTTAACAACTTTAACAATAGTTATCACACTCACCGAAAATATGTCAACAAAGTACATGTATTAAAATTGACAAGCCCTAGATTTTTTTTGAAAGTAAACCAAATCTGGATAAAAGCAACCTTATTCTATTTAAGTGTGTATGCCATCAAAACCATAGACCATGCATGAAGGTTGAAACAATAATGTTCATAATGTTCAATGTATCCAAGTTGATCATAATTGAAAGAATATGATATGACTAGTCGATTCAAACATTTCTATAGTCAAAAGACTATATTAAAACTTGTATAAAGCATAACTGTGCTTTCCTAAGTCTTAAGACTTAGGCAATTTACATAGGTTTTAGGTGTCAGAAAAATTGCATAGTTTTAGGTTCTAGTAAATTTGCATATATTTAGGTTTTAAATAACTTAAAATAATATTTAAGTTATAAATGAATTAGGGCCTTAAAACCTATGCGAAGAGTAAAAAATAAAATTGAAGCCTATAATGTCAAGGTTTAAGTTTTCACAACGCAGTTAAAAGTGATTATGATGTAGAAATCTATTGATGTAGAAAGTGTTTGAACTTACAAGTTGTGATGAATGCTGAAATTATTTTTAGAAGTAATATGCAAATTTATATAAAAATAATATTTATTGTTATTGAGAATATTGTCTCAACTAAATGTTATATTTGTACATGTTATTTTATAATTTTTTATCATTAGAATTATTACTTATGATTGATTATTGATTAAGTAAAAGAATCATAACGATTTGAATATTGCATGAAACCAGTTTTTTCTACATTTATATAATTGTTTGATTGAAAACCATTTGTCAAAGTAGGAATTATATGTCAACAACATTGATTTTTTTTCACTTCATAAATTTTGATGGCTCCGATGAATGACTCCAATGATAATCTCTTGCCCAAGATTGATTCAAATTTTCTCAACGCTTTTACCCCTATAAACCTTGTTTACCCAAATCTGATGCAACCAAGGCTAATTGTCTCTCCTCACCCAACTACTGGGTTACGGGACACATGGCATTATTATATTGGTCTACCTACTTCTCCCAGTTTTCCCATTAGTTATGCTCAGCCAAGGAATGGAATCTATACTCATTTTTCCTCTAGGGGTTGGGATGTAATGGCAATGGAGGATAAAACTAGGATGGCTTTTAGATTCAAGCCATGCTCTTTCATATATGTTGTCTTTCGTAGGTCATCTTTTAGAGTAGACCTCAAACCCCTTATTCCTACTTCTCCAGACCTAGTGGTGATTTTTGATAAGGAGGAAACTAGACCAGTGATTAAATTAGAGGAATAATTTTTAGCCAAAGATGTCATCTGTATGTTTTTAGATCATTAGCCAAAACTTCATGATCTTTATGCCTAGATCTCAAAGCATTGGTAACCCCTCCTCTCAGGTAGACTTGAAATTTACCCCTATGCTAAAAGCTTCTTTATTATTATTTCAACAATATTAAGGATAATGAAAGTATTCAAAACTTATTATGGAGCCTAAATCACCACCCCTTAGTCCTCAAATAATGGTCCTTAGCTTTCAATCCCCTCACTGAACCTCTATATATTTAACCCATTTGGGTTCACCTTCCCCATATCCTTTTTTCGTTTTGGACTGAATCCAGCCTAAAGTCTATTGGTAAATCATTGGGTGAGTTTATAAAAATGCACGTAGACATTAATCACTTCTCCTTCACTAATTTCACCAGGATTTTGGTGGATATAGATACTTCTAAAAATCTTCTTGAAAAAAACCTTTTATAAGTTGGAGGCTGCTCCTGGTCTCAACCCCTTGAATATGAAATATTGTTATTTTGCTGCCATAGTTGCTTTGGCACTAAACACTTGAACAAAAATTAGTCTCCTAAAAAAAAGGATTCATCTTTGTGGAAAGACTTCTCTCTTAAAAAATTTATGGTGTTGACTACAAACAAAGAGTGGGTTTTTGATAGTGAGGATACTTCTTCTTCGAAAGATCCTAATACCCTTATTTCAAATGAGGACCTAGAAACTCCCCCGCTCTGAATAAAAATTGTTGGATGATCTAATCTCTCCTAGGAAGATGGAGACCTCGGTTGATGCTTCCTCCATTCCATTCTTCTTACCAGTGGTGAACCTTGAAATTGATTTACCAAGGGTAGAAAATTTCAATGGTACTACAGTGGAAATCAACTCCCATCCCTATGTTCTAACTATAAACTCCTCTCCAATCCAATCAGATGATAATAAGGAAGGGTGGTTTGTAGTTCAAAAAGGAAAAAAGGAAGAAAACCATTGACTAAATCCTCCTGTATGTCCCTCTGATCAAGGGGACCCCATGCTGACATTCAAAATACAAGAGAAAAAGGGGTCAAGTCCCCT
This sequence comes from Torreya grandis, assembly GCA_037957365.1. NCBI lineage: Eukaryota > Viridiplantae > Streptophyta > Pinopsida > Cupressales > Taxaceae > Torreya > Torreya grandis. The sequence goes on from JARHVA010005164.1 coordinate 43,395, forward strand.
GGGTAAGTTTGGTAGAAGCTTGGTAGAAGTTTCTTGGAAACTAATGTAGTTTTCTGTTTGACTATTTGCTGAAGATTCTAGTGGTTATCTTATTTCCACCCACTTTGTTGCTATTAGAAGAGGCATCCCTTTCGAGCATCATACTTCAATATTTCAATCCATTGTATAAGGAAATTGGGCCTTTCAAAACCCATTTTTTAACCTTATTTAATAAAAAATAATTATGTTAGAAATAATCAAGAATGATGATCAACATACAATCAATTAAATGCAATAAAAAATAAGAGTATGTAAAACAAGTTGGCCCTTGCCATGTATAGTTACTTAGTGTCATACAATATTTGTTTTCATAACAAACTTAAATATTTTAAGTTTTTAAATTGGGTATAAAATTCTGCGATAACACTGGCGACCTTACATGCCAATTTTGTATGCAAAATTGGGTTGTAAAAAATATTTTGAATTTTTAAAACTTAGGATTTCAATTTAGGTAAAAAAATATTTCCTAAATAGCTAAGTGCGAACCCATTTAAAATTTTTACAAATAGGGATGGATGTTTCAACTAGCATGGCACAAAAAGATGATAAATATTTAACATGGAAGTTCAGGTTGGATGAGCATGACTACATCAATCTAAAATACAAATTCTGAATGTGGGTGATACTTTGACAATCAATATTCCAATCTTAAATATTTCTTAATCAATTATTTAAAATAAGTCAAATAATTTAGATATTGATATGATTATGAATATCTAAAACCATCTATGTATTTTTTTATCTTAATTGTACTAGGAATACTTGTATCCTTTGTTAAGATTATTGATCTAAAACATGATTAACAATAAGACAAAGCAAAAAAATAAAAAAATAAAAAAAATAAAAATAAAAATGAAAGAGTATAAAAAAAGGATTAAAAAGGAAAGAAAAAGCAGATAAAATAATAAAACAAAATTAAAGAAGAGGAATTCATAGAATATTTTCAAATGGTGACCTTTGATTGTATGATGCAACCAGTTTCCATCCAAGTCTTACAAATGAAAATCGTTTCTACCAAGTACGACAACTATAATATATGGTCATAGCTATAGAGAATTGAACCTAGATAATTTTTAGAATCTTCATGTGATTTATTCCAAAAAATATCATGGTCACCAACTTTAAAAGTCTTTTTAGATAATTTATTACCATTTATTTTTCAAAATTTCTTTTGTTTTTTAAGTTTTACCTAAACAATAGCCTTTGTAACATGTAAAACTAATAGATAGTCTAATCTTTGTTATATGAGATCTAAATTTTTAGAAGTATATTAAAATGCAATTTTTGTGGATGTGATTTATTGTTCAATAGGCATAATAACTTCAAAACCATAAGCAAACATAAAAGGTGAAAAATCAATTACAACTTTGATTGAAGCATGATCAACCCATAAAACTTCAAAATAATTAATATGCCAATTTTATTTCTTAGACCATACTATTTTATTCATAATGGAAATCAAAAATTTGTTAATTTATTCAATTTATCCATTTCACTCAAGATATTATTTGGATAAATGACATGAAATAATTGAATGACATCTTAAAAAATTAAGATATTTATTTGAAATAAATTGTGGACTATTATATGTAATTTTTTCAAAAGAAACTCTAACTTGAGTTAAATTTTGATTTTCAAAGATTTTAACAACTTCTAAAGTGACTAAATTTTTAAGTGTTATAATTTTAGGCTATTTTGTAAAGTAATCAGTTGCGGTCAATATATATCTATGTTTAGCAGATGATGGATGGTGAATATCAAAGATTAAATCCAAACCCCATTTTATAAAAGGATTTTCATAATTAATTGGATTAAGAGACATAGAGGATAATCTATTTCTACCTATAAATAATTGAAAAGGCATACATGATCTAACCAAGCAAAAACAATATTTAAACAATGTAGGCCAATAATAACCAACACTTAAAAAATATGTGTTATAGTCTTTGCAACAAAATGTCCACTATGAAAATACCTTCGTGATAACTTCTAAGAACATTTTCAATTCAACCGTGAGTTAAATATCTCAATAAACTTCCATATCTATTTGTATATAACAATTTTTTTTATAATAAGAACTTTAAAAATTAATATTTTTGCCATTTATCTAATGATTTGGGATAAGTTTGATTTTGAAAATAGTAAACAAGATTATAGTACCAATCATCATATAAGTATAGGCAGTCTTATTCTTACATTTAAAGACCAAATTTAAATTTATGTATAATATTATAAATTTTCATAGTTTAGAAATGAAGTCTAGCATGTAACTCGTCATTTCATTTATAAAATAAAAATAATAATATTTAAATTTACATTTTCAACAAAATATTTAACTACTTCATTTCTTTTGATGGTTTTACAAGTTTTTAATTCAAGATAATATTCTTATATTTTAAATATCTGTTTAGCTACTCTACCATCAATAATGAGTTGTTTCAATAAATAACACAATAAAAGAACATTTGAACACCTAATCACTTCATTATCCATTAATATATATTTATATTTACTCAATTTAAAAATTAAATAAATAATATTTTTTTTGGATCAAAAAGTACCTAGTTTTAGCCTCTTTGAGTAATTGAATAATGTATCTTAGAGGTCTTTCTTCATGATTTTAATCATATTGTGTAATAAAAAACTATAGCCTTATCACTCATGTTAATGTACAAAATGAATGGTCTATTCGTGTTTAGTTTTTCATGTATAGGATCCATTTTTATTGCATTCTTTTATTTCATCAAAGGTTGCATTGAAATTTGCATCTCATAAATAATTTTAACATTTTTTTACGTAAAATTCATAAAAGGTTAGATTTATCGATAGAATAAAAAATGAATTTACATATAAAATTAATTTTTTTAAAGAAATATCTATAACCATATTAGTCTTTATGAGTAATTAATTCTTTATAACTTTGATACAATATGGATCAATATAAATTCAATCTTTAGAAATAACATGATCAAGTAGTTTAACTTTAGTCTCATCAAACACTAATTTTTTGGGATTTAATGATATTAATTTTTTCTATATATAACAAAGATTTCACATAAATGATCTATGTTTCTTTTTTTATTAGAACGAATAGTAAGATCATTTAAATAGACTTGAATAATGATACCAATTAAATCATTGAAAATAACATGTATTGCTCTCTGAAAAGTGACACTTGTTAAAATTTTCCCAAAAGACATTTTATTAAAGTCAAAATTACCTCTATGTGTAGCGAAGGTAGTTTTGCATCTGTCATATGAATTTATAAATATTTGATTGTATCCAACAAATCTGTCTAATAAAGGCATCGTTTCATAGTTGACAATTTGCTGTAAAATATAATTTATATTTTGTAAAAGAAGGTTATCTTTAGTATTTGCTCGATTTAAATATATAAAATTGAAAAAAAGATGAATATCACCATTATTTTTTTAGGTTAAAACAAGGTTATCAAGGACTATCCCAAACTCATTTTTCATTCCCCCCCTTTTGTCCTTCCAGCTTAAAAGTTAAGGAGATTAAAAGCCCTCAAAATAAAGGACTATATGGTAAGTGAGATTCAACTCATGATTATTTATTGGATTTAGATGAGATGATTGCTTTCTCATTAGTTCAAACCTAGGAGGAGGAGTTGACCTCTCCCATAATAGGAGTAAAACTTAACAATGGCTAGTCAAGTGTTATATTAAAAAGGAATACCAAAAAAACTGGGTAACATGGGAATGGAAACTAAGAAAGGTTGACTAAATCACAAAGAAGTTCAAAATAAAGAGACAAAAATATGTTACAAATGGACACCAAATCACCTTGGAATTTAATGTATCTAAAGGTTCAGTAAAACATCACACATGATAATCATCTCATAGAACATTAGAGGGATCCATAACCATAATAAACATAGGATAATTGGAATCTTAGGAAAATTCATAGACCTAATGTAACACCATAAAACAAAGGTTAGATTTATTAGTAGAAAATTAAAACTCAAATTGAAATGCTACCACTAACCTAAGCATGTCTCGTTAGATTAATCAAGATAGAGAAGAATGCAATTCAAAAGAGAAAACAAACACAATTGTTATACTTCCTACAATTCTCTTACCAAATTCATAATGTACTTGGATGTATTGATGTAGTTGCAAGCTTCTTAGTGGATGTGTGTGATCAAATGAACATATCCCCTTGAAAATAGATAGTTGGATTTGATGATGAAGATAATAGATGCTTGTTTGATAATGCCTTTTGATAACACTTCATTATGTATCAAGACTTGCTAAGAATGGAGGGGAAGCCCTTTATTTATATCTTTTCTAAATGGATGTGAACCGTCGATTTTAGAGTAATATCTATAGTTGAGGGTTCGTTCTCATTCCCATAAATGTGGGAGTTAGAATGTGTAAGAAATAAGAATGAAGTGTGTAAGAGGAGGAATTGATGAGTGATGGGATTATGACATGCCTTGTTGAAAAAAAGATTGCATGGGGATTAAAAATCAATATAAAATTCACTTATAAGAGAATGTGAGGATTTCATTGGGATTTGAGAGTTGTGAGAGGAAAATAGGATTACTTGATTTATAAAAATAAGGATATTTTAAATTCCATGGATTTTCCCATTACGAAGAAGATTAGCTAATTAATCAAAAATTAATCAATTAATGGGAAGTGATGTGATTTTTTGGGAATAGTTATGATTATGGAATAAATAACTAATTGATCATGGGGGATGAATAGTGACTTGACTATGAATGTTAGGTGGATATAATATCAATTAGATGATTTAGGATGATGTTATCATGAATTAATAAAATAGTTAAAATTAATATGAAGTGTCTAATTTTAAGTATCTACATTTTCCCCCTCTTTGAAAAGGCATTGCGAGACACGATGTGTGGAGTAACGACTTTTCAAAGAAACAATAAGATGAAAAAAAGTGAAAAGATAAAATTTAGATGATGAGTTAAGAATTAATTATTTAGATATGATTTCCCTATGAGAGCGAATGCAAGGAGGAAGGATATATATGGGCTCTCAAAAAAGAAAGGAAGAAGCTAGAATGGAATACTCAATGGGTGGGTGATGAATAAAGAGCGGTTGGGATGCCAGATGTGATGATGATGGGAGGAGATTAACCCATGAAAAATATTAATCCAGTCAAGCTATTGCTTGCACTCTTTAAATTTTGATGATTATGAATTGATTTTCCCCAAATAGGGCAGATTGAGGGAGGATACATACTGATTTAACCTACACACTTTGATTTTCCCTAAGTAGGGTAGATGTGAGAAAAATATCCTAAAAAGTTGCAGACTTGGATTAGGGAATTATCTATCCTAATGATGAAGGTGCAAGCTTGAATTTCCCTAAATAGGGCATAAGTTTTGATCTTGGATTGGATTAATGATTGATTAAGTGATTTAAAATCATAGATCAATGATTTAACCTATTGCGAGGATTAAGAATGATATGGTCATGTTAATGGATGATAATAAGGTGATAGTATGATACAAACATATGTGCAATGGTATAATAAATTTTCAAAGAATGAAGAAGCCAAAAAAAACCAAGCACATGAGAATGCACATAGTGATGAAATAATGATTGAATAATGATGCGACTAGATTGAATTAGATCAAGTTTTGGTAAATTTATGTTCACACACTTGAGTTGTTAGGATGATTTTTATTCAAAAGAGAATGATGTTGAGAGATGAATGGAAATGGTAATAAGAATGGAAAAAGAATAAGAATAAGAATAAAAGTGATAATGGTGGTCAAGCTGACCTTAGAAACTTCATGTGATTGAGTGTTGTTTACATAATCCAAATAGACCCCAGGTTAATGTATTTCTCCTAGAAAGAGAAGAATATGACGAAGAAAATATGATGTAAATGAGAATGATTATGGTCATGCTAACCTTATAAATTCCATGTGACTGAGCTCTGCCTATATAATCCAAATAAACCTCAGGCCATTATAGTTCTCCCAAAAAAGGATGAATATAATGAGAAATTATGAAGAAATAAATGATATGATATTGACAAATGTTAAAGAGGCATGAGATGATTTTATTTAAAATATGATTTACAAGGGGATGAATTTCCAATTTAGCATGTCTCCACATGATTTTGAAACTTTATTTTTAATGTTTCACACACCAGTATGCATCATGATATAACACACCATGATCACTTGGCCATAATGTACATAAGGATTGACCTTTGATCCAACATATAAATGGCATAAACACACCATGATATGGAAAAATAAGGAATAAATTATTATCATATGCTGATGAATGAACTCAAGTACAAGTGTGTGATAGGAAGCACCATGATATGGAAGAACCATGATGATATTATTTGTGCATAGAGATTGAGTCAGGGCACAACAAGAAAATAAAAAGACAACCAAGCAATAAAACACACATAAAATTGAAAAAAAAGTAACTGAAATCATCTTGTCATTAATCAAGTCAAAATCCACACATGAAGGATCAATGGTATTGATAGATGGATGCTACCCCCAAGCAAGGATACATGCAAGGGGATGGATTGGAAATAAAATATGTCAAAATAAGTTGCATGCTTTGAATTACCCCAAAAAATATAGAAGCTCTGAGCTGAGAAATGATGGATGAAAATAGGGTGAAATTGGGAATGCCACATCCAGATGGTGGATAAAATGATTTGATTAAGGATTTTGACTAGATTTAGGACAAGGAAATTTTTTTTTGGATTTTGTGGCTTTATATCTATTTTTTGAGAGTTTTGGTTTTTTCTATTTTTTTTGGCTTTTTAGATTATCTGATGTTTTTTGATTTTATGGCTCTATATCTCCCTTGGAGATTTTTGGCCTTTTCTATTTTTAGGGGTTTTTTGGATTATGTTTTTTAAATTATGTAAAATCTTTTTATTTTATAGAATAAGTATACACAAGGGATCAATAGCAAAGGGAAAACCTATTCTAGCACTGGGAATGTGGAAAGTGATGTGGGATGAAGGACAAATTTAGGATGACATCGAATGATATTAGATAATGATAGGGATCTCCAAAGACTATGTCATGTGGGAACCAAGCATCTAATCATCAAATTTCCATTAAGATGACATTCCAAGATGGTTTCTAAACAATTCTAAAGACTTATTCCACTTCCGTATCAAGGTCAAAATGGGAAGAAAAGATAGGTACAATAAGATGGACATGTGGATGATGTAGGATGTTTAGGATGGATATGATCTATATGATTTGGAAGGGATGTATAGGATGAAGGACATAAATGGAAATTGGGTTTCCTCTAAGTATTGAGGTAATTTTAGACAACATATTATTTAAACATGATGCTAAAACCATAGTTTTTATCATGGTACTTGCCCAAGGCATCATAAACATGTTTTTCACCATTGGACAAATTATTTATCTCTTTTAAATTTTTATTTTTTTGAATTTGTGATTTATTTATTTATTTTTTAGCATCTCAGTTCATTGGAGGATTAGGAGATGCATAATATTGACCCTTTCATCTTTCAAGTGCGTGATCTAAATATGTCATCATGAACTTCATTGATTTCTAGATTGGATTCATCCACATTGATCGAGATGTCATCATATCCCATATGAAAGAGGGTGTTACCAATGAGGGTGAAATGGACATTGTATTGGATAGAGGATGCCTATTAATTACTTGAAGTATTTTGAAGGATATGGGGGTCATGATGTAAAGGGGGATTATACCAACAATATCAAATTACATGATATTGAGAATAGTAGTCTAATTTTAATTTTGATTTTGGTATGATAGTGCCTAAAAGAGTTTTCACTAAGGGACTTAGATTTTTAAATTTTTGGATTTTAATTTTGATGTCCCCTAGTGCCTCAAACAAGGTTTCACTAGGGGACTTTTCTTCTAGATTTCCTAGATTTTGACTTTGGTTGCCTTATAATGCTTTAAATAAGATTTCATAAGGGGATGCAACTTTTGGATTTTGATTTGATGGTTTGCACTCTAGTGCCTTAAACAAGGTTTCACTAGGGAATGCTATTTTTTGAATTTTATTTATTGAATTCTTAAATGTTGATGTTGATTTATGATATTTTGGTTAGATTCCAATCATGGATTCTACTATTATTTGATTGATATGGAATAAGGTTTATAGTAAGTGATTTTTTAAATCCTAATCAACAGGGTGGGAGATTGAATTTCAAGATGGTGGAAAGGATGGATGGCATTGATAAGAGGATGGGTGGTAACACAATCCTCATAAGGATGATGAATGGACCCTGTTTCAATGTTGGATGAGGCTTTCTAAAAAAATGTGAAAGTGTCATGAACACCTTCTTATGGATTAGTAGATGGTTTGTATTTGATGCCATGCGATATTTTGTGTACATGTACATGGATGGGTTTGATAATTACCTGTTCATGGAGGTCAGGTTTTTTCAAATTATAGTTGATGATTTAAAGGATTTTGCTTTCTATAAAATATTTTTTACATAGAAAACAAGCCACAAGATTGTATCCATCTAACCATGTTTTATTGTTGTTGCTAATTTCTTCTTCTGTGAGGAAGATGAATTTGATAAATTATGTTTTGTTAAACTGATAGGATGATGATGCTGATGTTGGTCTTGATTCTAATGTTGATGTTGATTTGTTGTTTAGGATGGTCCTATCTGTATGTAAAGTATTTTGATGTTTATTGTATACAAGTAACATTGTCACTTGGGGCATGTAGTGTTGGGTGTTGGATAGTTTGATATGTGATGTGAGATGAGGTGATAGGCCAAGGATGGCATCATTAGAGATGGGTTCATCCAAGACTAGAGATTGGTCCAAGAGGGGTGGTTGGTAAAAATAGGTTGACCAAGGATGGATAATTGGCCAAATGACGGTTTGTTGAATATTGGCTCATCAAAAATGGGTCCTCAATCAAATATGAGTGGTCCAACAATGGTTTGGGATTGGTAAAAATGGGTGATTAAAAAAAATGGATTAATTGAAGATGGATTACTCAAGGATAAAGTGATTGCATTAACCTTTACTTGGAAGTGGAAAATTTTGATTGTGATTTGTAATGAAATTTTGGAATTTCCCTACTAGATGATTCTCAGACTTGGATGTACCTAGTTTTTTAGTAAATGGTGATCCTTGGATGGGAAATGATAGGACATGGATGAATTATTGGATTTTTTATGGATATAAGGTAGGATGAGTGATATATAGTGGAATATTTGATATTTGTGACTTAGGGGAATTGGATGTTGGGAAAGTGGATGAAGAGCCAAGAAGGGATGCTAGGTGGGATACCCATTAGCTAATCTTGTAGGATTTGGTCAATCATGTCTTGATTTATGGATGGTGTGCTAGAACAAGTTTGGGATTATGAGATGACATGGGTCTAAATGGGATTTGATTTAGGATTGGTTAATGTTTGAATTAATTGATGTAATTTTGATTAGGATTTTGAAGCTAATTTATTGTTTAATGTTCCATATGGTTAGTCTCAACTTATATTTTGATTATTGATGTCTTAATTTAGATGGAAGGAAAAAATGGATGTGATTTTTGTCATTCCCAATTGACATGTGAGAGAGATTGAATGGAAAGACAAGATTTGATTTGAATTTTAATGTTTGATTAATTGTAATTTATGTGATTTAACTTGGTCAAGGATGTCCTCATTTGAATTTGAATTTTGATTTACCCTGATGTTCTGACTTGGTCAATGTTAACTTGATTTGATTTGGTTAAAGTTGACATGAGTTTGGATGAATGACTTGGAATGCTTGATTTGACCTTTTAAATTAATTTTACTTGGTCAAATTTGACCTTGGATTTGAATTTTAGATGGTTGACTTGGTCAAAGTTGACCTAACATTTAATTTTTAATTAGATTTTGGTCAAGTTGATTAGATTTGATAATTTGAATGGGATTTGGTCAAAGTTGACTTGATGTTTGTTAGGATAAATGCATGTTAAAATTATCCTCAAAGACAAAAGCTGTGTAAAATATAAATTAAACTTGTATAAATCAAAATAAAACATGTAAACCATAAGACAAAGATTTATATGGTTCATCAATTTGTCTACATCCACAAAGAAATTGTTTAGCTATTAAATTTTTAGCAACACTTGGAGAATGCACCCATGACAACAACCTATCACTCACTCCTCTTCTATCGCTCATAATATCGTGTATTCAATGCACATAAACTTTTACCAAGCTTAAAACAAGTTAACTCCTAGCTTCACACAAAGCTTACAAGCTTCAATGAAGACACATACTTCTTCTCACACTCTCTCTTCTTCATAATAAAAAGGAATGACATCCTTACTTATAAAAATACAAAGAATAATGAGAAATAGATTAGAGAAAATAAAGAGAGAGAGTAAATTTTGCCCCATATCCATGTGGGTCAAATTGAACACTATTTATCATGCTTGACTCCATGTGCAAGGGTCAAAAGTGGATGACATCTTCATGATACCCATTTGCTTCCTCCATGTTCTTATAAAATGTTATGCCCCACTTCACATGAGGCTAAAAATGAGTGGGGATCTTTTTTCTCCTTGTTCCGCACTTCAATTAGGAATAGTAATAATCTCCCCAAATCCCATGTGCAAACATAAGAGTCAAAAAGGTTCCACAACATGTTTTTGATTTACCCCACATAGAAAATCATGAGGCCACCTAAGAAAATTTTCCCACCTTTCTCATCATATTTACCACTTGAAAATTCCTCTGTGGGCCATGCCATATCACCTAGATGCCACTTCACAGTCGTTACCAACTCACCACTACCACCTCACCACATGAATAGTGACTATAAATAGTAAATGTGAATAATAACTCATGAATAGTGCTTATGAATAGTGACTTCACACTTAATAATTCTCCCACTTGAATTCAATATACACAAATTTTTGCTACATCTTCTAAAATCTTTTCTCACTTTGATCTTATTCATCCATGAAGACCAACTTAAGTTGAATAAAATTTGAACTTCCCTTTTTCTCACTCTTATTATCACTTGTATGTATCTTCCCCAACTCAGTTGCTCCTCTAATACTATCTGAATGAAGTGATACCTCAATTGAATGTGTTTTGTCCTGGAGTGAAATGTTGAGTTCTCTATATGAATGGCACTCTGACTAACACTAAAAAGTATACCTTTTACTTATTGGTGTCCTAACTCTTCCATTAGCCTCTATAGTCATATCATCTCCTTGATTGATTTTGTGACAATAACATACTCAGTCTATGTGGTAGAAAGTGCCACAAATTTTTTTAGATGTGATATCCAACTCATCTTTGTACCACCTATAGTGAACACATACCCATTAGTGCTTCTCCTACCATTCAAATCACCTAGCATGCCAAAATCAACATATCCTCATAATGTCACATATAATCCACAATAACACAACACTACATCTATGGTTCTTCTCAGGTAATGAAGAATCTAGTTTATTACTTTTCAGTATTCCTTTCTTAGATTACTCATGAATCTACTCACCACTCCCACTACATGTGCAATGTCTGGCCTTGTACACACCATTACATACATAAAAATATCAACTATTGATGATTAAGGTGTGTATGACATGTGATTCCTCTCTTCTTATGTCTTGAGACATTGTTCCTTTGTTAATTTGAAGTGGTCCACCAAAGGTGTCCCAACTAGTTTTGCATTTTGCATGTTAAACCTCTTCAACACTTATTGATGTACTCTCCTTGTGATAATGCAAACCACTTATTCTTTTTATATATGACTATTATCATTCATAGGATCTATTTGGTATTATCTAGATCCTTCATATAAAAATAATCTCCCAACTATATTTTGAGTATATTAATATCCTGTATGTCGGAACCTACCACCAACATGTCATCCACATAAAAAAATAGGATAATAAAGCTACCATTTTAAAATTTATTAAAATACACATAATGGTAAAAATGACATCTAGAGTAACCTTGTTCCATCATAAAATTGTCAAACTTAATATACCATTTTCTTCGAGCTTGCTTAAGACCATACAATCTCTTCATCAGTTTGCACACAAAATTTTCCTTACCACTGACTTCAGAACCTTGTGGCTACTCCATGTATATCTATTCTTCCAAACCCTCATAAAATAAAGTAGTCTTCACATTCAATTATTATAAATTGAAGTATTTAACTACAACTATATGCATAATAGTTCTAACAGAAGTCATCTTAACAACATGAGAAAAGATTTCATAAAAATCTATACCTTTTTTTGTGCAAATATTTTCACCACCAATTTGGCCTTGTATTTATTTTGACCTCCATTTTCATCCTTCATCTTGTACACCCACTTGTTCTACAATACCTTCTTTCCCTTTGTAAGCTCTACCAAATCCCATGTTTGGTTTGTCATAAGAAAGTCATATTCCTCATCCATAGCTTGCTTCCACTTTTCCTTGGCACCAACCTACACTATTTCTTCAAAGCTCTCTAGCTCAAATCCATAAATAAGTAAAAACTAATTAAAATAAAGAGAAAACATTTTAGGTGGTCTACTTACTCTAGTAGATATTCTCATAATAGGAGTTTAGGGTTTCATATTTATAATTGGTACCTTTGGGACATGTTAATTTGTGATGTCCTCAAACATTATGTATTATTTTTTGGATTTTTATTGCTTACTTTCCTACAACTAATCCTTTTACATAAATTTTTCATTGAAGATAACATCTCTACTCCTGATGATTTTCTTATCTTTCAAATTTGACGACTAGAATCCAAAGTCATTAGTACCATAACTAATGAAAGTACATTTTTGAGATTTAGCTTCTAATTTGGACTTATTTTTTTGTCAATACGAACAAAATATTCACAACCAAAAAATTATAGAAAAGAATAGTTTATCTTCTTACCACTCCATGCCTCCTCTAGTATGCCCCATCTAAGGCACTTGAAGGTCCTCTATTTATTAGGTACACCACCATATCTACATTTGCCCAAAATTGTAATGGCAACCCTACATGAAATATCATGCTTCTATCATGTTCCATGATGGTTATGTTCATCCTCTTTGACACACCATTCTGGTGTGGTGTTCCTAGAACCATCTTTTGCCTATGAATGCCATTCAATGTATAATAGTTATCAAACTCGTTTCTATAGTATTCTCCACCATTATTTGACCTAAGGGACTTGAGATTTAAAATTATTTCATTCTAAACTAAATCTCTCCTTATATTAAATGTATCAAACACATAATATTTTTGTTTTATAAAATAAACCCAAACCTTTCTAGTTGCATCATCAATAAATGTGACATAATATAATGAAATGCGAAGTGAAGATCCCTGAACTGGTCCCCATACATCCGTATGCACAAGTTCTAACTTCCTCTCCTTCTTGGATGGTCCAACTCTAAGAAACTACACATGTTTTTGTTTCCCATACACCCAATGCTCACAAAATTCCAATTCAATTTCTTTTAGACTTGGAAATTTTACATTTGAGTGAAGAATCTTCATTCCCTTTTCACTCATATGGCCAAGTTTGTAATACCACAAGGATACATACATACCTGAAGCAACTATATTAGAAGATGTATTAGTACTAAAAATGGATAAATATAAATTACCCACCTTATTACCTATTATAACAACCAAATCACCCTTGGTAGCCTTCCATGAGTCACCAATAAAAGTTGCTACACAATCGTCACTACCCAACTATCCTGTAGAAATTAGATTTCTCTTCAAACTTGGAACATGCCTAAGATCCTTAAGCACCCAAGTGTATCAATCAATTTCATGTTAAAAATTCATTTTCCAAAAAATTTGGAAGGTTCATCATCACCAAGATAAACATGTCCAAAATTTCCTTGAACATAATCATTAAAATAATATTTATTAGGAGTAGCATGAAAAGAAGCTCCTGAATCTAAAACCAAAGATTCATTAAAATTTTTCAAATAAAGTATGATAGCATCTTGTAACACATCACTTGTTATATTTTCCTCCTTATTACATTCTTGTTGGTTCTTGGTTGATTTTCCATGAAGAACCTAATAATCTTTCTTTGCATTTCATGGCTTCACACAGTGCCATCATTCCATCTTGCTTCTTGATTTTGACCTCCTCCTTGATTTTACATAGTTTCCTCTTCCTCTAGCCTCCATAGACAACGCAATTCTTGGTGTGGATGTTTCACCAGTACTTATCCTCCACATTTCTTCACTTAGGATCACACCCACCACATCTTCAAACTTTAGTTTGGCATTATTGGAGATGGAGTTACTTCCATGACCAAGCTAATCCAACTCTTAGGTAAGGAACAAAAAATAAGAAGAGCCCTAATTTCATCATCAAATTTAATATTAATAGAATTCAATTATCCTGTAACCATGTTAAAATCATTTAAATGATTTACCACTGAACCATTTTCAGACATTTTCATATTAAATAATTTCTTTGTCAAGAAAATTTTATTAAAGGCAGATGGTTTTTCATACAACTTCCCTAGTGTGTTCATAAGACTTTTTGTAATCTTTTTTTGGGATATGTTAAATGCAATTGTAGATCCCATGCATAACTGGATGGTTCTAAGTGCTTTTCTCTCTAGAAACTCCCAATCATCATTTGACATTGTCATTGGCTTCTTAGAATTACATCCCAAAGGTAAGTAGAGGTTCTTCTAAAAGAGGTAACCTTCATCTACATTTTACATAATCTAAATTTCTATCCATATAACTTCTTCACCATTGATTTGTTATCATCTACCATAAATCCCATTCAAGCTAAAATATTTAGCTTCCTACAACTTAATCTTTAGCAACAAACAACCTTTGCTCTGATACCACTTGTTAGGATAAATGCGTGTGGAAATTATCCTCAAAGTTGAAAAGAAAGAATCTATGTAAAACATAAATTAAACTTGTATAAATTAAAACAAAACATGTGAACCATAACATAAAGATTTATGTGGTTCACCAATTTAGCTACATACATGAATAAATTGTTTAACTTTTTAAAAAAGATAGTAACACTTGTAGAATACACCCACAATAATACCCTGTCACTCACTCCTCTCCTATCTCTCACAATATCTTATCTCTAATGCACACAAGATTTCGTCAAGCTTACAATAAGCTAACTCCTAGCTTCACACAAAGCTTACAAGCTTCAAAAAAGATACACAAGTCTTCTCACACTCTCTCTTCTTCACATTAAAAAGGAATGGTATCCTTATAAAAATAAAAAAATTAATGAGAAATAAAATATATAAAATAAGGAGAGAGAGGAAATTTAACCCCATATCCATGTGGGCTAAAATGATCACTATTTGGCATGATTGACTCTATGTGCAAAGGTCAAAAGTGGATGCCATCTTCATGATTCCCCTTTACGTCCTCCATGTGCTTCCAAAATTATATGCCCCACTTCACATGAGGCTAAAAATGAGTGGGAATATTATTTTGCCTTGTCCCCTACTTTAATTAGGAATAATAACAATATTCCCACTATCCCATGTGCACAGAAAAGAGTCCAAAAGGTTCCACAACATGTTTTTGACTTATCCCACATACAAAATCATGAAGCCACATAACAAATTCATCCCACTTTCTCTCTCATCATATTTACCCCTTGAAAAATCTTTTGTGGGCCATGCTACATCACCTAAATGCCACCTCATAGTCATTTCCACCTTACCACATGAATAGTGACTATGAATAGTAACTTGTGAATAATGACAATAACTAGTGAATTCACACTTAACAATGTTTGAATTTTGATTTTTAATTAGATGTTTAGTCAAATTTAATGAGATTGTTGGAATTTTGAATGTTTAACTTGATTTAGGACATTTGACTTTGATTTGATTTTGGTTAAATTTGACATGTTTTGACTTGGAAAGTTGTACTTGAAAATTTGATTTTATTTGAAATGTTTTAGGTTTATAACCAATATAGGTCTTGAAAAAAATTAAACAATAAGCAAATAAGTGATAATCCCTATGCTTATTAGATAAGTGTGTACAATGTAACTAACAACCCATTGATTGACTAGCACAAAGTGGTGACTAGGTTAGTCTCACAACCCTCACTAAGTGTCTATATGTGATGCTTAATATTTTGTAATGATGTTTTCCCTAATTTGATATTTATTTAAGTTTAAATGGTTTTAAACTAGGTAAAACATGCTCAACTAGGTGCATCCCCTATATACAATATCATAGGCCCAAGACTGTGGAAGAGGGTGATAAAAAGATTTGTGAGAGGGTCTTATCCATTAAAATCCTCTCTAATCATAATATTTTATTGGAATGTAACCAAAAATAGTTCCTTCGGAGTGTTGTTTGGGGCCTATGTATTGGAGTAAAGCTCCTCACTTTAGGGTGTGCTTAAAACACACAACCGCTTAACCAATAGTGATAGTTATTTCCTAATTTATATACCCCACTATAACAAGAGTTTGGTACATATATTGGGGTATAAAATACAAATAACCACACCTAAGGGAATCATGGTTATTGATCAAGGTCCAATTCACACAACCAAAAAAATTAGGCTATTTATGATCCTCAAGGTCCCACGAAGGGCAAGATGAGTACACATGTAGCATTCTCTTTAGGACGGGGAAGATAAACAAAGTGTCTTTTATTAGATAAAATATAAAAATTGGGAAAGGAGAGAGAATACCTTCTTAAGATATCACACAAATAAACATACACTCAATAAAAATAATGAAATTATTCATTTTAAACACCAAATCTGAAATGTGTGTTTGTTTCAAAGCACCATAATGAAATGTTATAAATGTTTGTTTGATTGATTTTAAATTTTATGAGCAAGAAATTGTAAGTGAATATATTATTAGTCTTAGGTTTGATATTTGACAAGCATACAAGTGTTATAAGTGAATTGGTCAACTCTTTGTATGTGATTTTGTCATTTTATAGGGTGATTTCATTGCTACACAAAGTGATTCTACCATTATGTAGAAAACACAAAGAAATGAAAAAAGAATCACAATATTGCTAATAAGTTATAAATTTCACTACTACTAAGCATAATTTTTATACTATCAATAACATTTTTTCTAGTACCAAAAATTAACAAATAGAAAGAAGGAAAATGTGTTTTCCTTAATACTAACAACAACTTACCTACTGTCTTTAAAAAAATTCCACTATGTAGGTGATTCTATCACTCATAGTTTTTTATGGTTGTGTGCATCTTTTCATAATCTTCATTTTTCCACCATAGGAGGTCAAATAGACCCCCATGTCAAAATTTATGGCCTCTAAAAGGTAGGTAATGCAAAGATAAAATAATACATGGTGATTTCACCACTTAGCAGAGCGATTCTACCACTTAGCATAGTGATTTCACTATTCTAAAAAAACATAAACAAAAAAAAGAAACCATGTTTTTACTGATTCAGACCATGTTCCATCGAAATGGACCACATTTTCCCTATTTAGGTGATTTTGCCACCCATTTAGCAATTTTTACAATACTATTATGATTTCACCATTTGGGATATTTTGAAACAAATTTTAGTATTCTACCACATTAACTTACGATTTTATTGTTATTCAAAGCATTTTTCTAGGATTCTAGAAACATAAATTTAGAAGATTTTCATAGAAATATGGGGAATTTTTAGCTAGAATTGGTACTAAATTATGGGTTAAAAAGGAGGATTAAGGGATATCAATACTAATTATGGGTTGCGATTTCACTAGGCATACCATATGTAACACCATGAAAAAAAGGTCAACATCATTAGTATAAAATCAAAACTCAAATTGAAATGCTACCATTAAGCTAAGAATGTGTCCTTAAATTGAGCAAGACTAAGAACAATGAAATTTAAAAGAGAAAACAAACATAATTGATATAGCTTCTTGTATTTCTCTCGCCAAATTCATGATGTGATTAGATGGATGGATGTATTTTTAAGTTTCTTATTGGATGTGCATGATAAAATATACAACATCTCCCCTTGAAAATGAATGTTTGGATTTGATGATGAAAATAAAAGATGTTTGATTGATAATTCTTTTCGATAACACTTCATTGTGTATCAATAATTGATAAGATTAGATGGGGAGCCCTATATTTATAAATTTTATGGATAGATGTGGATCATCAATCTTGGAGTAATATCTATGGTTGAGGATTAGTCTTCCTTCTCATAAATGTCAGAGGTGGAGTGTGCAAGAAAAAAGGATGAAGTGTATAAGAAGAGGAATTGATGAGGCATGGCCTTATGACATGCCTTGTTGAAAAAAGGATTGCATGGGGATTATAAATGAATATAAAATTCACTCTTAAGAGAATGTGAGGATTTCATTGGGATTTGATGATGTGAGAGGAAAATATGATTAATTGATTTGGGAAAATAGGGATAATCCAAATTCCATGGATTTTCCCATTAGGAAGAAGATTATATAATTAATCAACTAATGGGAAGTGATGTGATTTTGTGGGAATGGTTTTGATCATTGAAGCAATAACTAATTGATTAGGGGGATGAATAGTGAATTGACTAGGGAAGTTAGTGTGAATAGAAGAATGATTAGACTATTTATGAAGATGTTAGCATAGATTAATAAGATAGTTAAAATTGACATAAAATGTCTATACCTAATATCATCTTAAAGAAATCAAGATGCCTAAAAGTAGTTTAACATGCATTAAGAATAATTTTTGGAGTAAAGCTTCTTGTTATGGTATGAGTTTTGTTGTAGCTTCATGAGGACTAGAAACCTTTTGGTATCCCCAGATAGTCAAAGGGGAAGTTCTGATCAAAATCACCCACCATATTTCTACTATATTCACTAATAAATAAGAAAAATTGGTTTGGATAATGTCCAATATATATGCTTCAAACTCTTGCTTAGGGAAAATAAAGTTTTATAACTAGTTGAAAGATTTTAGAAGATCCCATAGAAAATTTAGATGGACGATAACTAGGGATTTTAACACCCCCTTATCTCCATTGTAAAATAATGGGAAAAATAATGCATGGGGGAATTTTTGGTGGCCATTATAACGGACATGCTACAACTCTTAAATGCCTATGTATGGGATAATAATGGCCTACTCTTAAAAATGATGCTGTCAAATTTGTAAATAAGTGTAATACATTAAAAATTCATGATGATATTAATCATCCCCTTTCGATTGCACTTTAGACACTTGAATAACCCTAGGCATTTTATATATGGGGATTAGATCTCTTTAGCAAGTTAACTCAATCATAATATGGCTATGTCTTCATTATTACTACCATTGAGTACTTTAACAAGTGGGTAGAAGTTATGCCCCTTGTTAATGTTATGAAAATCACTATATCTAAATTTATCCTTAACCAAATCATATGTCATTTTAGATTTTATCATACTATCATATCTGATAATGGTGGGAAAGTCAAAAATAAAGACATGAAACAACTTTGTGATAAATTTAAAATTATGCACAAATTATCCACACCATACCACCCTCAATGTAATGGTGAATTAGAAGGCACCAACATAATCCTTAACATGATCTTGAAAAACACTATTAGGGATTCTCATTTATAATAAAATCTTTAACTTTACCACACACTTTTAGCTTACCCTACTAGTATCTATACTGCCAGCAGGGCAAATCCATTCTCTTTAATTTATGGCTCTAAATCCATCTTACCACTAAAATTAGATTTACCCTCTTTTTTTCATTCCTAATGAAGAGTTTTGTGAAGCTTGACTTTACACTTTACACTTAATTGATGAGTGATGTATGAGTTCTTTACACTATAAATATCTTTACAAAAGTCGCATATCTAAACAACAAAATAAAAAAAACAAAGTTCGTACTTTAAATTTTAAATACAGTGTTGAAATTGGATTACACCCATGGAAAAGAGGGAAATTAGGCCCAAAAGTGGTGGGACACTTACCTATTCAAGGACATCCTTAGAGCTAAAACTTATAGATTGTAGATGAATGAAGGACATATCTTCAAGGAACTAAGCGACACTCAGTTCTTAAAGAAGTAGTTAATTTGATCTATCTTCTTCTTAGTTTCCTATATTTATGATTTTATATTTCTTTTAAATATTACTTGCATGCTTATATTTAGAATATATTATGTTGAGTTAACATTTATTTTAGGATTTAATTATACTCTTTTACACTACAACTTAGCATTTATTTATCTATTTTTCTCTGAGTTTCTTTCACATTACCCATAGTACTTATGTTTGGTCCTTAGGTATTTTTTCATTTCTCTTGATTTTGAAGTCTGTGAGTTGCATGGTAAGACATGGGTAATCAACTAAGCCTTCCTCACAAATTTCCATCCTCTTTATATTTCTTTTGTCAACCATTATTATTTATTTCAAAATTATTCAATTTATTTTATCATTATATAAACCCTTTCGGTCTTTTTATATATTTCTATGCTTCATATATTTATCATTTTTATGATTCTTAGATGTACCTTATTTGTGCCATTTGTATTTTAATTTTGTGTGCATCATGGTAAGATCCAAGGAATCAACCATACCCTCCTCACAAACTTACATCATTTGGATACAAATATTGCTTTTACTCCCAAACTTAGTTAGGGGTCTTATTATAAAGATAAGGAAATAGTTGAGAGTAGTGTTTTCCTCATTAGGTTCAGTCATATTCTCTTGTGCTAAAAATATAGTAGTTTATCTACATGTCTTGATCCATATTTCACATTTTATTTCGATGAGGTTCATACCTACCTATCATTATATCACCTTCTCTTATACATTTTTTTTAATTGGAGAAAGATAATCATTATATGATCATTTTCATGATTCTCTATTTATACTTCCTTTTAGACTCACTAAGTCCAGTTTCAATATTACACTCTTTTATATATTGCAATTCTAGGAGTCTTTAGGCATTTTGGTCGTTAGGTTTTCTTCTCTAGTGAATAAGAGTAATCTCTCTTGTGATAATCATATTTAGCACCCACTAGTAGTTTTTTCAAATCCATATGGAGGAGGAAAATAAAAAATCCAAAATATTTAAAATCCATATCATAATAAAAGGAAAATAAAATATTAAAAGTTATACCATACCAAAAGATGTGATCTTTCTAACACATGTCTTATTCTAGTCAAAGATCAAATTTGATAATTAGAATCATGATAGATCTAATGTATATTGAGGTGTGGGAGGATATATATTAGGGTATTAGGTATCATTACATTATTGTACATCTTCTTACATTCGGTGCTACCTACTTTCTCACTCAAATACCTAAACTTCATAGCATACTGAAGGCTCTTTAAGGGGTCCTGAGGAGTAGGAAACACATTATGGGAAGGTAGGATATTTTTATTATTATGCATGATAACCTTCATGGGATGATATTTATACTTTACTAATTAACCTAAGCTTATGTTTTTTTGGTATGATTTTATATGATCATTGATGTTGAAAGTTTTTAGTTTTTCCATCTTGATTTGAGTGTTTGGTTTCTAGTAAAGATCATGTTTTTACCTTGGTGACACGCTATTTTCCATCACTCCATTATTTCCCCCTTTATAGGTATGTTTTTTATAAATCTCATCCATATTATTTATTGCATATTTCCCCCTTGGTAGCATTATGGTAGTTCTATCTTTTTCATCTGTAGAATAGACGCTACATTTTTGAGTAGTTGTGCGATGCTCTCTTGGTCATTGACCCATTTTCTTAGGATTTTGGATAGTTATGTTTGGGACCTTGAGTTTTATATTCAATTTTTATGGGATAAATATTCCCATTATTTCTTTTTATGATTTCATGTTTCACCTTTTTTGGGTTGTGCAGTTCCATTTCTATATTTTTTACATCTTTGTTTGATGTTGGTTTGTTAACTATATTACATTAATTTTTCATCATAAAATAGTTATTTTTTTTCTTGATTTGATATGGATTATTAATTATCTTAATTTAGATGTATTTTTTGGGATATTCAACCATAATTAGCCTTGGTATTTTTTCTTACTGATTTTCCTTTATATTTATTTGATTCTTATTTAGATGTTTTGTTCTAACCTAGCCTTATCAATCTTAGCTTGCCAAATTTTCCAAGTGTTTCAATCATTTATGAGAGTATTTAATTTTACATTTATTTATTGACCATCCTCTACACACACACATTTATTCTATCCATTTTATATTTGTATCCTTATAATTTATCAAATGCATTTATTGATCCCTCCATGAATTAGGCTCTGGTATTCTCATGCATCATTTATGTAGAAAGGTAAGTTAAGGTATGTATATGTTATTTTTAGTCTTTAATTTATCAAAAAATATTTAAACATTTATTTTTAGTAATGATCTTTAGCATTTCTATGTATATTTACCAAAGCACCATGTCACATTACACTATTATGACACTTCACAAGCTTTAGGTCGAGCACATGTATACATATTATATTTTTCACCTTATCATATTACTATTGTTTTGTATTATAGGGGCTTGTTGGTGCATCAATATCCTTGAGTCCATGCCTTAAAGGGTGTACTAAGAACATGGTGGGATTAGCTCATGGTACTTTAGGAGAGATATTTACCTAGTATTAAATCATACCATCATTATTATCATTCTAAGATCCTTTGTGTCTCTTTTCACCTTACCTATCTGTCTAATTTATATCTAGATTTTCTAGCTTACCCATATCATATTGTATTAGCTTGGTTAATACATTATATTTCATAATTTGTCTTCCTGTACTATATCAGCTAGACTGATATATTTATGAGTCTATCTTCTGTCATTTGTATTGTATCAACCTAGCTAATACTATATTATGTGATCTGACATCTTCCTACAGATGCTTGAAAATTGTGCAACATAGTTCTAGTCATCATCCAAGCACCCCTTAGACCCCTTGGTCCCCTTTGGGTTAAAATTGATTACTAAACTCCTTAAACATACCCATTTATACCCTTTAGCTAAATTAATTAAATAAGGCCTATTTACACCTCACCTACCCTAACCAATGGCTAGTTGATCGACACCTAGCTTAAGGACCATTTCTACCCTAGCATTTAATGCCCTAACTTCTTAAATTTATTCTTCATGCATCTCAATGAGACTTTTATTAACCTTGAACCATTTCTTAATCCCTTAAAAACCAATCATTAGTGAAAATGGCTAAATTTAGCCATTTTTTACTATTTCTCCTTGACCAGCTATGGTCACCCCTCAAATGATGATGGTAGACTAGGACGATTGATGGTTACTTAATGTAACCCAAAAACCTTGCCTTAATAGGTTAAAATTATCTTTGCATGAGACTGTCTTACTCTGAGGTGAATCAAAGCTCACAGGTGAACTAGGAACCAGACCAGAGACATTAGGTGCTTCAAAAACTCACCACAAAGAGCTTAAGTATCATTACTCTACCAGTATTGATCTAAGATCCCACATAGCTTACACTCAACCTTAGCACTCTTTCAAGCTAGCAAACATAGAGCCAAGTATCTATAGTTTTTATCAAGTTTAGTACCTAATTTCAGTTGGTTCATTACTAGTATCCATTTCATATCCTAGAACTCTATTCTTTGTGTTGGAGTTATACAACTCTAGGCACTTCACCTTCTACCCCATACCACCCATAGACCATCTCAATTACATGAATACACAACCTCTGAACTAGATACTTCTAAGAATTCATTTCACGCTCACGACCAATAGCCAACCTAAAAATAACCTTTAGATCCCTTGTACAACTCACCCCAACATCAATTTTGACCAAACCAAGACTTGTATGAACCATCATCAGTCATCCCTAATCAATAATGGTCATCCCTTGAGTGACAATGGTTTCCCTAATTGACATCAGTTGCATAGTGACCGTCGATGGTCATTATGTGTTTTCTTTTCCCAAAAATAGAAAGCATTTTTCACCTAACAACCCTTACCCAATTTTTGGTTTTTGGATTTATGTTGCATCATAGAGGTTTGATCTATTTTCTGAATCAGGTTTGAATACTTTAACATTTGTCTTTGTCAAGTTATTGCTATTTTAGTGAAGTCACTTCATTTCTATTCAAAAACATTTCTTTTATTGGTTTCAGTACCTTTTTTTACTTTATGCAAGCATCTACTTTCAATTTTTAGAACTTAATTATCTTAAAGAGTGTATTGACAACCTCCAAGGAAGTCTAATATTTCTTAGATCTAACTCAAATTAGGCAATCCACCCATATATCTCACTAATCCACCCTTTTATAGTATCTTTTTTTAATTTTTAGGTCATCTTCCCCAGATAAAGAGGAGTATCTACAATTGAATAGATTCATGCATGTTTAACAAAATCAAGTTCTTTTACCACACCCTTATTTAAAGTTTCTTCTTGTCTTCTAAAAGAAAATAAACAAAAAAAATAGTGAAACATTCTGGCACGTTTGGTGGGACCCTTGAGATTTTTTTGGGTTCATATTTGTTCAAGACATTTAGTTGCATTAGTGAAGTTTTCATCCTTGCAAATTTTATTTCTAAAAATTAAATGTTCTTTATTTCATTCCTTCTTTTTCCAAAATCAAGTTTTAATCTCTTATCCATTCTTAGAAAGGGTTAAAATTTTCATTTTTGCCTTCATTTCTAAAAATCAAAAGCACTCATCCTAGGATTAGGACTTGCATCTTCATAATGCATTTAGATGCATCTTAGTTATTCTTGTTCTCATTAAAAGGAAATCAAAATTTTCCTCTGGGCTTAAAAATAATTTGTATCTATTACTTTCTTGCTTGTTTAGTTCACATAGTTTAATTAAAATGGCAAAATTAATTATAAAAGATGACTTCTTATCTCACACACAATACCAAATCACACATTTCAATAAAACATCAAACACTAACATAAGGCATGACTAGGATTTCATCACCTAGCAACAAACCTTTCCTTTTGGCTATCCCACTTAGACTTCACTACTAAGGGGAGAAACTAAGACTCAATTTATTAGATGAGCATAATCTCTATCATTTGATATATTTTGGCTAAGCACGCGATACCCTTATTATTGTAGTGTGTGAAGTGAGGGGGTAGGCCCCAATATCAAGCTACATACCAAATTATAATATAGATTTTGAGAGCCTTTAAGAACCTGAAACCATCTTTAGACATCATTTTCTAATACCCACTCTACAAACCCAAGTTGAGTCTCATAGCTTCTTAAAATTGAGGCATAATCCCAAAGAGAGATAAAAAGTATTCTAGGACTTAAATGTACTTTTAGTGTATTCTTATTTTCCTTGAATGTTTTATTTTGATTGCTTCTCTTTTGAGTGTGTGAGATCATTTTCACCCTTCTTTTATCTTTCTTTGCATGGTTTTGACAAGACAACAAGTTAGAAACCAAGTAAACTAAGGTTCACCTCCCAATCACCCATCTTCTTCTTCTTCCTCATCCATAGAGTGCATCTCAGATGCAGAAAGTTTCCCCCATCACTCTGGAAATTCTAGTATACCTCAAAAAATTACCTAAGGAGATATGGATTTCACCACCCTTCTTGATAATAATCACATAGTTATCCAACATCAACTTACCACTATGTCGAAGCATACCCCTACTTTAGTTCCTACCACTGAGCCACCCTATGGCATGCCACCTTACCTTATGGGTAGCACCTTAGTTGCCACCATCTCCACCCACTCTTCAGGCACCCAAGCCTCTTCCTCCACCAACAACCCTTTCAACACCACCACCCAAAATCAATCCATTCCACCAAATAATACCCAAACACCTCCTACCCTAACCAACAACTATTCCAATGTAGGATAAACTTAAATTTTGGTAACCCATACTCCACTAACCATTGGAGTACCTTCTACTAGTGTTGATACCCTTCCACTTCTCATTTCTAACCCACCTTCTTCCACCCATTTCCAAATTTTGGTAGTTTCCATACCCTCTATCCTTATACCTATTATCACTAAGGTTATTACCCACCTTCAATCCATCAATCTAAACTTGCCTCTTACCCAACAAATGTTTATTCCCTAACAAGTGCCCATTGTACCAAACCCAAGCTATATTCTTGACACACAAGGGTATATGACTCCACCTTTTTCCCAGCCTTCCATGACCACTTACCAATATGTGGCATCTTCCCAACCTTCCATGCCCACGTACCATTATGTGACATCCTCCCAACCCTCTACTAGTTATGCATATGTTACACCTTCCCAACCCCAACAAAATATACCTCACAATTATGGGGCTGCACCACCACAAACTGATCTTATCAAGATGTTGATGGATAAAATGACCAATCTAGAGTCATCCATTTCTGGTTCTCACAACCTCTTATCATATGATCAAATTTTTAATGAGCCAACTCACCCATCCATCCCAATTTGACCATACCCTCCACAATGGGAACTTCCAAAATTTTCCAAATTTCAAAGTAAAGAAGATCCCCAACAACATCTTAGACAATTTAGGCATACATGTTATTAGATTTATTATGATGAAGCTCTTTTTCTCCACACTTTTCCCATGTCCTTAGGTATTCCTATATTAGATTGGTATAGTGCTATTACCAAGCACTCCCTCTTTTGTTTTTCCCAACTAGCCCAAACTTTCTTGGACCATTTATCGATAAATATGTATAATAAAAATGTTATCACTGACTTCTACTCCATTAGGAAATTTGAGGATGACTTGTGGCCCATTAAAGAGGGTACATGAACCAACTCTCTTTCTCTTTGCCCCAACTCGAGTTGATTGATATTTTCTCTTGGGATTGGGCTAAGCATATCTCATCAACATTTCATGTTCAAACTTTTATAACCTTTGATGAGGCATTCACCATGGCATGTAAGTTAGAGATTAGAGCCATTAACGAGGGGAAGCTTAAATTGAGGAACAAAAACTCTAGCTTCAAGTCAAATGAAGTTTCTTCCTCTGAAACCACCAACCACACCAACACCAACACCATAGATAAGGGAACCACAAATGTAGTTGTGCTTAAAATTACTCCTCCATCGATGGTCAACCAACCCAATTCTTTCAATTCTTCCAACAAAATTACCAAAACCCCAAACCACTATAACCAAAAGTGGGATACACTGCTAGGGGAGTCTTATGCTTCAGTGTTGGAAAAGTTGTTGAAAGCATCTATCATACAACTTCCTCCAATCAAACCCCCACAATAATTTGATTCATCTCGTCCTATACCTAGTTGGTATAAGGAAAATGAATTGTGCACCTTCCACCGTGTCATTGGACATGATGTTAGTGGATGTAATACATTCAAAATCATTGTCCAAGGGTTGATTGACAAGGGGGAACTTATGCTGGATAATCCCAATGGACCCCCAAATTAGTCACTTGAAATTTTTAAACAACCATTCCCCAACCATTCACCTTCTACAAACAACAAAAATAATAATGTAGAATCCTCTCACAAGCATGAAGGTCACATAATGAATGTCATTCTTAGTGAACTCATGTTGGAGGAAACCATAACCCAAACCACCTATTCCTCTCCACTTATTGAGGTAGTAAAGTTACCTTCCATTCCTTTGGAAAATGAAACAAAGGAAGTAACTATCATCCCTTATCCACTTATTGAGGTAGTGTAGTCACCAACCTCTCCTTTTGAAAGCATATAAAAGGA
This sequence comes from Torreya grandis, assembly GCA_037957365.1. Classification (NCBI taxonomy): domain Eukaryota; kingdom Viridiplantae; phylum Streptophyta; class Pinopsida; order Cupressales; family Taxaceae; genus Torreya; species Torreya grandis. The sequence goes on from JARHVA010005164.1 coordinate 71,071, forward strand.
GGTAACCGTTACTTCCCTTCCCTTTTCTTCAATGATAGAGCTATCCACCCTTTCTTTGAAAAACATTCCTAAGGAAAAGATTGCTTCATCTACCCCTTCTATTGAAGAATCATCCACCAAAACCTTGGAACCTTTTATTGATAAAAAGGATAATGTAACCGATCCCATTTCTCAACCCCTTATCTTATCCTTTGAGTCTAACACTGAAGGAATTAAGCCCATATATAAGCCATTCTCTAAGTTGGTTTGAAACTTAGAGTTTCTATCCCAACCCAATCTTGATTGGGCCACATTTTGGCACCATCTTGGGCTCGCATATCTAACTAAGAAAGAGTCATCAACCTCATCCTTGACTATCCAACCTTCAACTTCCAATAGTAAAATCACCATCACCTTAACTGAACCAATGAAAGCCCTAACCTCCCAAGGCATAGATAATCCGTCTAACCCAACTCCCTCCAAAGTAACCAAAGCACCTTCCACCATTCCAATAAATCCCATTAAGAACCTAGGTTTAGTATACACTCAAAACCTTACCCATCCCAAATTGAAGTTGGATTTTACACCACCAAACTTATCTAAGAAACCTCAAGTCAAACCAACCAAGAAATTTGAACCACTTAGGATTCCAAAATCTAAAAACTCACCACCCATTTCTAGTTTGCCTTCCATTTTAGGACTTCATCCTTCTACCATCTTGGGAACTCACCCATTTACTTTGATTAAAAGGCCAAACCTCCCAAAGAAAACCCAAACCCAACCTTCACTTTTAGCTACACCCCCACTCTTGGCTACACCTATACCTATTCTTACCAAACTATCAACCCCAAAAACTTCCACTTCTAAACCATCCACTTTTAAACCATCTACCTCCAAACCATCAACCTCCAATCCATCTACTCCAAAACCACCCACCAAGAGAATTCCACCACCCAAGGCTCATATTGTCAAGCCTTCCCATAAGAAGGCATCTACTCCAACTATCAAAGCCAAGACCTCCACTCCCTTGCCACCCTTTCTAGAGTCTTACTAAAACATCTTGCAAAAGTTGTTACAAGATTATTACTTGGTCTTGCCTCTTATCAAACCTTTTAATCCCATTAGTCTTAATCCATCCTAGTTTAATGAAAATTTAATTTACTCATATCATAGGATGCCAAAACATTACAGAGAACTAAAAATCTCTCCAAGTCATAGTCCAAAAACCATGTGAAGAGGATGACTTATTGACAGAGGAACCTCCTATGAGCCCACCACCAATCCAATATACAATTTCAACCACCTCACACCTACCTACCCCCACACTCTCATAGGAGAGTGAAGAGGAACCGAAGCAGTTCACTAACCCAACTCCTTTCCAAATCCATACCATTCATGTGGTCAATCGATCCCAAGACCAAAAAAGGATAAAGGGAAAGCAAAGATGTCCATTCCATGGACATACCCTTATTCTACCACCATAACATCCAACCAAGCCCAAACACCTTTACCCAAGCCTAAGGTTTCTATCTTAGGTTCTTCTCAATCCAACTCCTTTGAGTCAATACAAAGGGTAGTTCTAAAGAAACTTCATCAAACAACAATGAAGATGATGTTATATGAGATAATAAATACCTCTAGCCACCATCATCAAGACATGATGGAGGCCTTTTAGTCCATATAGTTTCAACTAGAAGATCCATAACCTATAACATCCTTCTTTATATCCCTTCATCTTTCTACCATCATTACCTTCAAGGATTTAGAGATACCCCCTATTCATGTAGATGATCTAGATCCCCCCTTTTTCATTACCACCTATATCAACCAAACCTATATCAAGAGGGTGATGATTGATGGAGGATTCAACATTAACATTATTTCCTCCCATGCATATGAAAAATTAAAATTACCAAAGAACATCATGTCAAAAACTACTATGGTGCTCTGATCCTTCAATGACACTATGGAAACAACCTTAACAATAGTCATCCTTCATATTCATTCAGGACCTCACACTCTTATTGAGCTCTTCTATGTGGTAGAAGGTGATTTACATTATAATGTTTTGCTTGAATGCCATTATATCTATTCCATGAGTTGTGTGACAACCACCTACATCGGTGCATGAAGTTTGAGTACGAGGGTAGAGTCCATACCATACCAATTAACCCAAGTCCTTTCAAGTCATACAATATGACTTACTAACCTAATGATGTTCTCCTACTTCCATCGAGTAATATTCCACTAGCTCATCCATACCTTCAACCCAAATCCCCACAAAGGACCCCTTGGAATCAACATTCCAACATCTCTTTCTTGGGGAGTATCACCTCTTGAACTTAGATGCCTTCCCTACTCCCCAAGAGTATGGGAACCTTGACCAATAGTTTAATTATGATTCCAATATTGGAACCATTATTCCCTTTGGGCCTCCCAATTACCAAACTAATATTGTTTATGGGGGACTTGACCAACCAATTTCTACCTCCACTACTTCCTCTTCTCCTAAATTGTTCACCTCAAACTTATCCTACTTGGATAAACCAAAGTTTTCCAAGACATACCTCCATAGGTGTGCTTGTAAGGGATTCAATCTAGGTTGCTATGAACATGGACCACATAAGTTACTACCATGTAAAACCCAAATACCTCATGAACAATTTGGTCTCAGATTCATTGCACCAAAAGAGCCAACCAACCCACCTCTCATCACCATTATTAAGGAAGAAATCCCATCCTCGCCAAATTGTTCCCCATGAAAATTTGAGGATCTTAATATCATTCCCTCTAACTTTTGAGGAAGAAATCCCATCCTCACTAACCTATTCCCCATCAAAATCTGAGGATCTCAATATCACTCCCTCTAAATTTTTTTCCATCAACCTGATTATTTTGAGACCCCTAACTTATCAAAAGGATGGGGATATCATGACCATTTCTTTGACTCATCTTGAGATGGTAGAAGATGACTCTCCTACTATTAATACTATTCAATGTCAGGATGATGATTCCCTTCTCACCTACCTTGGTACTAAAGATTCCTTTATTCCAAAATCCCTCCCTCCTGAGACTTTAACCATGTTGAATGAATCTATTGTGGATCTCAACTTAGGTACTCAGGATGGCCCATGCATAGTCAAAATTAGCCAATCACTTGATCCTTTAGAGCATCATGAGTTCTCTTCCTTTTTGTAAGATCATAGCATAACATTTGCTTAGTCTTATAGTGAAATGTTAGGTATTGATCCATCCATCATCATCCATAATATTATTATTACCCTTAATGCCAAGACTGTTAGGCAGAAAATTCATAGGATGCACCCTCACATCCCCAATGCCTCTTGTTAATTTCATCCAACTAATTGATTATCCCCAATGGGTCTTGAATGTCATCCCTATCACCAAAGCATCATGGGGACTTCACATTTTCATGGAATTTCATGATCTTAACCTTGCTTGCCCAAAGGATGACTTCCCTTTGTCAAGTATTGAGTAACTTGTTGATCTCATAACCGGCCATGAGATGTTATTTCTTATGGGTGGATTTTTGGGCTATAATCAGATCTTGATTGCCCCATAAGATCAACATATAACTGCCTTTATCACCCCATGGGGAACCTTCTACTATAGGGTCATGCCTTTTGGTCTAAAGAATGCTAGTGCAATTTACCAACGTGTCATGACCTATATATTTCATGACCTTGTTTATAAAACCATACAGGACTACGTCAATGACCTCCTTGAAAAGTCTAAACGCTAAAAGGATCATTTGACAATATTAAATGTTATCTTCAAACATCTTATCCACTTCCATGTCTACCTTAACCTTTGAAGTGCATCTTTGGGGTCTTGTTAGGAAAGCGTCTTGGCTTCATTATCTCTCTCTATGGAATCAAATTTGATCCTACTAAATTCAAAATAATCTTAGACATGCCTCCTCTAATTAATCTCAAGTAAATCTGTAGTTTTTAGGGGAAGCTCTAATCCATTTTCCACTTCATCTCTCAGTTATCTGATAGATGTCAACCTTTTCATCACCTTCTTAAGAAGGATATCTCCTTTAAATGGAACAAAGACTATCAAAAGGACTTTGAATCAATTAAAGAGTATCTTCTTTCCATACCTGTTCTTGTACCTCTAAAATAGGACCAACCCTTCTACCTATACATTTATACCACTGACCACTCCTTAGGGGCCATGCTTGCATATCATGATGATCACCATAAAGAGAAATCCATCTATTATATAAGTTGAAAACTTATAGAGTATGAAACTTGGTATACCCATAATGAGAAATGGTGTCTCACCTTGGTCTTTGTGGCTTCCAAACTCTGTCATTACTTTAACCATAAAACTTATGTCATAACTAATATCGACCCACTCAAGTATATGCATTCCAAACCATATCAAAATCAGCATATGGATAAATGACTCATGATTTTAGCTGAGTTTGATCTTGATCTTCTCCAACAGAAGTCTATTAAAGTGCAATTCATTACCAACCAATTGGCTAAAGCACCTTTAGTAGACAACCAACCTTCTCCTCTTGAGTTTTTCAATGAGTCCATCCCAACTCTCTCTCAAGAGGATTTTGCCTATCAAATGACCATATTATTCGATGGATTAAAGTGTCAATGTGGTGGGGGTGTTGGTATTTTTCTTATTACCCCTGATAGCGAGCCCCTTACTTTATCCTTTAATCTTGATTTCAATTGTACCAACAACATGGTTGAGTACGAGGCCCTAGTTATACGTCTCCAAATCACTTTAGCATTGGGAGTCAAAATAATCAATATTTTTGGTGACTCCCAGTTGGTGGTAAATTAAATTAATGGATCTTACCAATGTAAAAATGATGTTTTGCAATAGTACAAATAGCTAGTAGATGTACTTTTGACATCATTTGAACATTACCTTATCCAAACCACTCTGTGATATACACACAAATTCATCAATATAATGTCTTCTCTTGCTTCCCAAATTCCATATACAACTTTTGATTCTAATATTTTTGTCACTATCCATCACCTTATCGAACCCTCTTATGCCAAATCAAACCTTCCTTCTATTTTAGTGTGGAAGAGGCCCCATCTGATATTTGGTATAATCAGATCTTTGACTATTTAAACCTAGCCATTGTTCCTTCCAATCTCTCTAGAAATGGTCGATGAGCATTAATATGGACCACCTCTCACTATACCATACTAGGGGGAATCTTTTACAGTTGAGGCTTTGATGGTCTCCTCTTTTGATGCTTACGTAGTCATGAAATCTCTCATGCTATTAGGAAAATATATGATGGGATTTATGGAGGACACTTTAGTGGTCTAGCTCTTGCTAAACGCATCATTTTCCTTAGTTAATATTGGCCTACCCTTAACTAAGATTATTGTGATTACTTAATGAAGTGTGTTAAATGTCAGTAGTATGCTAATTTACATCATGCTTCTAGTCATGGTCTTCAGGTATCTAAGGATTTTTGGACCTTCTCGTAGTGGGGATTATATCTCATTGGTGAAATTAACCTTTATTCTTTGCAATAACATCATTCTATCATCACTGTGATAGAATATTTTATTAAGTGGGTAGAGGTTATTCCCCTCATTTTGACCAAAGCTAACAAGATTATTGACTTCATTAACCATAACATTATCTACCATTTTGGCGTTTCTCATAAATTATCACCAATAATGGTAAGTATTTTAAAAATAAAAAGGTACAAGGACTTTGCGATGCATTTGGTATTGAGTTAAGTTTCTCATCGCGTTATCATCCACAAGCTAATGGATAGGTTAAATATTCTAACAAAATCCTTAATAAAATGCTAACTAAATTAGTTAATATATCTAGTCAGGATTGGAATTTACATATTCCCTTTGCCCTATGGGAATATCATACTAGCATTTGAACCCCTATGGGAGTTACCCCTTTCTCTCTTATCTTTGGAGTAGAGGTTGTCTTGCCTCTCGAAGAACAAATTCCCTCTCTACATATATCTCTCCAGGATATAATTTTTGAGGGCAACTATTGTCAAGAACGTTTAGCCCAACTTGAGCTACTTGATGAATGTCATTTGCCCATGCTTCACCATCTTTGTGTCTATCAAGAATGAATCACATGCATGTATAATAAGCACCTAAGAGAATGATAATTCAACATCGAAAAACTCATCTTAAGGGAAAATGAGCATGTAACCAATATATAAAAGATCAAGTAGGGAAAGTCTACTATCAATTGGTTTGGACCATATATCATAACACACAAGTATGGATCAGGATCTTACCAGTTATCATCTCTTAAAGGAAAATCAAAACTTGAGCCCCTCAATATTTTTCATCTATGTCATTTCTTTTATTAAACAAGATTAAACTCACTTTTTGTCTAACTTAAGCTTGTCCCTTATTTTACGAGATTATCACCCCCTCACTTTGAGGATAAACGATTAAAACATAGAATCATGTAATTATCGGTCATAGTCTAACCTCAATATTAAATATGGGTACCAAGGGTCTACCCATGGCATGATTCTCATGGATATTTTTTCATCACTAATAGGATGGAATCTCATGGTCGTTATCTCTTAAAGCATCCTCTCACCCACTATTACACTTTATTGTGCTTCAGTTTTACCTTCATAAAGGTGAGCCCTTAGGCCTATCTAAACAAGTCTATGTCTACAAAAGCAAGAGCAAAATCTTAAAATTCATATCTCTTATGGGTCATCTCTGACATTGTAGACTGTTCCCTTGAAGGACAACTACCAAAACAAAATAAAAAATTCTTAATGTAAAGTAGATTGCTCCTTTGAAAGATAACTATCAAAATCCCTAAAACAAATCCCAAAGTTTAGATCACTCCCTTGAAGGATTGTTAAGTCAAGAATTTATCAAAGCAAGAAATAACACGGAAGCTTCTCACATTGATCAGCTTCTCCCAGCCCCTCAAAACATCAAAAGGCCCATAGTCAAAATAAAAAAAAATAAAAAATTTGAAAGTTGCAATCGGCTTTAATAAGTAGACTTCCTGTATCGATCAATCTACACTATATACGACATAGACTTGTTTATACTGGCTCTTTGTCAACCTACATAAGAGGCAAGCTGGCCTCATAAGAAGGTTTCATTATCATCCATCTCGCCTTTTACCCTCCATAAAACAAGGTATTTTGAACTTACTTGACACTATGTGATCAAGAAACTCTTTAACAACACCAACAAATGCTAATGTGAAGCATGTAAAGGTCTTATGTTCATAAGCTGATCTCACTAGTATAGAAATAGCAATATATGATTAAAAAACTAATAAAAATTGTGTATTAATGACTAAACATTATCATGTGACCATTAGAAGTTTATTGCTAGTCATTTACAACATGACCAAATTGATGACTAAACCATTTTTAGTTTTTTATTGGTTGTTTTAATTGATCAATTTGGTAGTATATTTAATCGTTAATTTAGTCATTGATTGTTGTTAAGTGGTCATTTATTTAGTCATGTTAGTTATTTATTTAGTCATTATAATCATTAATTACCGTCAATTGGTAGTATATTTAATCATTTTTATTCATTGATTTCTATCTATTAGTAGTATATTTAGTCATTTATATTAACTGATTTCCATCCATTGGTAGTATATTTAGTCATTTTAATCATTATTTTTCCATTCACTCCTTTATGTCGGTTGTCCCATCCAAATTCGTTTATGTTTATGCTCACCTCAAATGACTTAGAGTTTGTTAAAATGTAGTTAATTTATGATACTTGACCAGTTGCCCTGTATAATGATACTACAACCCATAATAACTCATCCTGTAAAACAAAATTCATTTCCATATTTATATATATTTTGACTAAAATTACTATATATATATCTCAAAAATATATATTACCATTTAAAACCATAAAATTTTATTCTTAAATAAATAAATAAATAAATATATATATATATACTTCCAATAATATATATAAATTAATTATTAAGACTAATAAATAAATACATATATATTTTACTATATATATATTTATATATATCCCAAAAATATATATTACCATTTGAAACCTGAATACATATAATAAATAAATAAATACATATAAATTTAATAAATAAATACATACATACATATATATATATATATATATATATATATATATATATATATATATATAATTTTAATACTTTCAGTAATATATAAATTAATTATTAAGACTAATAAAATAATAATAAAAAATAAATGCATATAATAATAAATAAATAGATATAATAATAACTAAATATATACATATATTATGTATTTATATATAAATAAATACATAAATAAATAAAATAGAAATAATAATAAAAAAATAGGATGGGGGAAGGGGAGTTCGTTTAATCAGCCGTCCCACCTCTAGCATTCCACCCCCAGTAGATTCAAGAAAGGGTTGTGATCGACACTAAGGTTGTAGGCTTGGGTCAACCCATAGACCTTGTAATTTTTTTATTAAAAAAAATAAAAAAAAATCTTCAAATACATTTTTTTATTAAACAAAAACAAAATAAAATAATAAGTTTAAAAAAATAGAAAATTAATATATATATATATATATATATGAACTCAAGTATTTTTATCTTTGATTATAGTATTTAAATATATGTATGTATGTATAATATATAGGGTTTTACATATATATAAATATTTGATTATCAAAATCAAATATATATAAATAATATAAATTTATTATAGAAAATAAAAGTAATAAAAATAAAATTTAAAGAAAGTCAGAAAATACATTTACATTGAGTTTATACATGCAAGCAATATGATTTTTATATTAGAATGAATTATTTTGAGCTTCCTCCATAGCTTGAACCTAAAAACCTGTGAGAGAAAATAAAGTAAAAAATGAGTTTGAAAAAAATAATTAAATAACATTATTTTATTTAATTCTTAGTGGTAAATAATATTTAATTATTAACGGTAAATATATTTTGATTTTTATGTTAAATTTGAAATTAATTATTATCAATTAGTTTATTAAAGTTATTTTTGGATTTAATTATTTGGAATTATTTATTTTATTTGGATGGATAAATTTTTATAAATTAAAATAATTAATTATATTCATTGATTTTTATAATGCGTCTTTTAATTATTTGGTTGGAAATGATAATTATTAAAGACTAATTAAATATTTTAACACACATAACTTAACGACATCTTAATAGTCAAATTTGTACCGTAATATAATAATTATTAATATTTTTAAAGTAATGTAAATAATATTGAAGTATTTAGAAATAACAATTATTAATTGCTTAGTGTATCATTTAAGAAATTGGGTTTTTAATGTCCAATTAATTTATTTGTTTAGTTAGCAAAATTTTAGTAGTAAAGCAGAACCAGTTTAACGTAATGGCATATGGACTTAGTCTAGTTGTATGTATAATATAGTCTTAGTAGTAGAAATAATTGGGTCTCTACATCCGTGAGCTACATCTCTGAACACCTTTTTAATTACCCACTTTCATATCATATTATCTAATTTTTATTTGTGTGACTCATTATTTAATCATTTTTATTTGTGTGACTAATTAATTATTTGTGCTTTTTACCTGATGATCAAATTAGTCATTTATAGCTGTGTTACAAAAAATTAGTAGAATTTACTCATTTTTAGTTGTTGTGACTAAAAGTTTTAGTCACGTAGTCATTTATTTGTAAAATTCTACTCGTGTCTAACTTCCTTTTGTTTCGATCCTCACCAATGAAAAAACATCTTTTTTCCTTATTTCTCATACCCATTTGTTGATCTGTTCATTAAGATGTTTGTCTTTAAATTATGTGAACTATCTTCTACCTTTTATTCTCTTTTCTTATACATATAGTTTTTGGTTGTCCAAACTTAATCTATGTATTAAGATTAGTCTTTAAAATCAACCCTCATCCAGCTAAATGAAAATCATTAAAAGCAAATAATAAACATTATAGTGCTTGCCATTGACCTTATTTATTTAAGTGTTTTTAATCATGAAAACATTTTAATAAAAAATCACCATCTCATATATCATAATTGTTGATCAAGTTTATCTTTTTAGTCAAATTGGGGCATCTATAAGTAAAAACATGACTTTTTAGGTCTATGAGGGGTATAATATATTGTCATGAGGTGTTTTATAGGATAATCAATGTCAACTAATATTATATTAACTTTGGTCAATTAGTTTTTATGTTTTTATATCATTTTTGGGTCATTTGAAGGGTCAAAAAGATGCATTTAATGCTTTGTATAGGATTATTTATAAATGTAAAAATGTAAGAATATGATTTCATGTCCCATGTGTCTTTATAATTCTTAGACAACTAACATAACTAAAATATGATAGGTTCATCAGAAGAAAAGTCAATTTTCTTAAAGAAATGGAAGAGAATGGCACGTGTACAGTCTCTTTGGGAAGTATGCCACTTGGAAAAAGTGTAAATGTAACTCTTCATATCCTCTACACTAATATCCATGTTTTTTTATCTAGAGATGTCATTTTTTTCTTAAAACCATTTTTCTTCCTTTTTACCTTTCTAGACACACAAAAGTGACCTTCAAGTTTTTGCTTGGTATGAAAAACACAAGCAGTTTCAAAATAAATGATTTTGGTAGGTTATTATAAACTAGGATAACTTAATTTTAATATATGTATTTTGAATATTAATCAACTATACTTTATAAACCATTGCTAACAAGTTGATTTTGTGGTTTGCTAGCTATTTTTTGCACATGATAGGTTTTGCTCAATTTCTGCCAAATCTATATGAACTAGTTATTAATGTTAGCTCTAGAGTATGTATACCTCCTTCTCAAATGGTATACATTCTTGGTTTTAGGATCCATGATGTTTAAATGATCAAATTGGCCTATGTTTCAAGAGGGTGTCACCATGTGCAGTTTCAGCTAAAGTGTTTCTTGTTTGCTGAGTGTGTTCTCCTATAGGGGTCTCATATAGCTTGAAAATGATGTTCTATAGGTATATTTGTCATTTGGTCATTTCTTTCCATGTTTTTGTTTTGCTATGTCATCATTTGAGTAGCCTGTTAGGTTGTTTTCCTCTATTGTCAACTTCATGCCTGGATTCACTTGTAGTCACATGTCTGGACTTGTTCACCTTTGTATTGGAGTTTTATTCAAGGCATATTAGTTTTTCAGACCATCAGGAGTTCAAAAAATTTCATTTTTATGCTTGTGAAAAGGTTGCAATATTGTCACATGCTCAATTCACCATGCTATACAACTATGTGATGCCCTTGATTGTTATATTCTGTGTGCATACAAGTGATCTTTAGGTTACAAGAGGTGTATTGAAGCTATTTTAAAGGAGTCCAAGAATGAAGATCATGAATTTGAGGATTAGAAGTGCATTTGAGGTGTTTTGAGGCTTTCAATGAGCATGTTTTGCCCTAATTTCATACCCTACCTGGATAACACAACCAAAGCATTCACTTAAAACCATTCCTAACATCATCATTAGGGGTGAAAAGATTGAAATGTGTTTCAAACTCATTATATCTTCTAAAATTATGTTGTAGTGTTGAAAGGAAACATATAAGGTACATATGTATAGGGAATTCTATATTGCTAAATTCTAGCTCACTGTGGTGCATCAAGACACCCATCTATATATAAATGGTTCTAAATGTTATCATCAAGATTTTGTGACAAAATTACCATCAATAAAATATCCTCTTATATGTCTAAACCCTTCTAAACACAAGCTTAGTCTGTACATAGGTTGCCAAAGTCACCTACAATAAGGTATGATGCAGTGACCTAGAACTTGGCACATAAAGTATTATTTAAGCTTTTTAAAGCTGGGTACTAGTGCAATATACACTTTATGGACTTAGGAGATATTTAAAGACCCATAAGAACCATGGCAAGGTCTCATAGATAAAAATGACACCTACAGGTCCCTTTACCTTAGGAATTCAAACACTGTTGACCATAGCAAACAGTGGCTTAGCTGACAGTGAGCAAAGGTTGGTACCAAATAAGTTAGCAAGTGCATGATGTGAGTATATAAAAATATTGGCGTATAATTAAGGGTTTCCATTGAAAAATTATATCAATCCAAGTAACTCTATAGATGTCATAAACACCTATAGAAAGGAGAAATACACAAATAAGGTCAATTCACAGTCAGCTAACTATAAATGGCTTTGGGAACATTTCAAACCCCAAAATGTGAAGGCAAACAAAAACTTGGGTAAAAATAATTTTGGAGGGTTTCATTGAGGTTTACATATGGCCTTTAATGCCTAAATATTGCAATGAGCACTTACAGTAGGCAAGAAGGTAGAGACACAATCAAAGTTAACCTGTCTAGATGATCATGGTAAAGCATGAAAAACCATAGTTTGGAAAGGGTTAAGTAGTATATATGATTAAAAAGTGGTCCCAAGTCAGGTATGATGCCCCATGGATCCCTCAAAGTGGTGTATCAAGCATTCAAGTGGCTCAAATAATATACTCATAGTCCTTATGGAAGCCCTACACACATTGTCCCTTACACATTCTGCTTTTGGAAGTTAAGGAGTTGAGAGGTATAATCATGCCATCAAGGGATGAATTTTTGTGTAGATCATCCTTATGACCTAAAAAATCCTCTAAACTATGTATCCTGTTTGATAAAATAGGGGAATTACCCCTTATTTTGTGCATAGATGGGCAATTTGGAGAGAGGAGGTAAAAGGGAATACTAGGAATGGGGGAGACATTATAGAGAGGTTGGGAAAGATAAAAGACACCTAAGAAAAGCATAGAAGCTAATCATAGAGAGAATAAAATAGACAGGGTGATCTAGACACCAAGAGTTGTAGTCAGGACTTAAGACATGTTTGAGGCCTAGTGCTAGATGAGGGAGTCACTTTCAATTCTAATATTTGGAAAGAATTCTAATCCATTTGGAAATGTTCACATGGATATAATAGATGTGTATTATCTAATAAAATGTAGGAGAACCCTCAACAAGGTCATTTTGTGCTTCAAACTGTAAGCAAACCTATTGAGTAACATCAGGCCTAATGCCCAAATGAGGATTCACTTTCACTTTCCACATGAAATAAATATCCTCATGAATTAAAATATGTTTTTTAGGTCATTTAAGACATGTAAAAGATTTTAGAGGGTAGATAAATCAAAAGAAAACCATTTTTGGGTCAAAACTCTCTTAGGCATGCAGGAAAGGTACAAGGAAGAGCTCAAATAGGTGACTTCAAGTGTTCATTTATCCCCTAAGGATCTTCATGGGAGTCCAAGGAATTTGTAGATATTGATAGGTTACCTTAAGACCACATTAGTAAAAAAAAATTTAGGTTGGACGTACAACCTTTATGAACCAACCTTAAGAATGGAAACATGCCTAAAACCCTTGCAAACCCTTATTTAGGACTAGTTTGGGAAGATTGAGTTAGAAAGATAGTCTAGGTGAATAGTTATCTCATGAAAAATTTTGGACCTTGGAGAGGACTCACCCAGGCTGCTCTACACCTTTTTGGTTTTACAGAATTGTATGGATGGGGAGGAAACATGGTTTTTTCTCAAATTTTTATGTGTTATACAAGCTACACGAAGAGTTAAGAGATGAAACAAATTATGGGTGGAATATTAAGACTTAAGATAAATAATAATATTTATTTAATTCCATGAAACAACTTCTAAGTTCCCCAACTAGGTGATTCAACTTAGACAGTCAAATCTGGAATATTGGACAAGCTAGTGGAGATGATGAAAAACTTCAAGTGAGCCCATTTAAAGGTGTTTATGATGCTTATAGGGAAATAAATGGAATTTAAACATGTTATACACTCTATCCAATGTATTTTCATGATAAATTGAAGCCAATTTTTAGGCCAAGTGTGCAAGGTGCATGGAAGGGTAGTTTTTTGGACAACATATGATAATAGCTTACTTTCAGAGGTTTTCAGAGGACTAGACATGAAACCAATGAATGGAGAGGCATGTATGATGTCCCTAACTTGAATTAAAATCATAATACCTGATCATCATTAGTTATGGGATGTTCAAACACTCACAATCATGAATACATGTTTTCTATGCAAAAGGAGGAGTGTTGTGCCACTTTGCATAACTTTGATGACTTGAATTGACATTTTTACTTCATGAAATTACATGGTTAGAACCATACCTTATTATAATACACAAGTAGCTCCTTGGATCATATTGATAAGTTTCCTTGGTATCCTTTGACTTATTTTCTCTTCTCCCTCTCTCTAGTTCTATAAAAACTAGCCATTTTGGCCATTATAGTGGATGCTCCACCTGAGTATTGTGAATCTATAATGATTTTTATACCTCATGATTAATAAAATAATAAGTGTTACCTATTCCATGAATTTACTTATTTTGTTTCATTTTAATGATTGATTTTTCTTAAGTGACACTCTTGTTTTCTTAGCAAGTTATCTCATTCTTGCAACCTATTTACAGTTGGAAAAATTCTTCTTACAAGGCATGTGAAGTATTTTGGGATATGTAAAATATTAAGTGAGTTTTTATCTTCATTATTTCCATTCAAATCCTCTTTTCTAGTCCTCCTATCCTTGTATACCATCTATGACCCCACAATGTAACATTGATGTGAGAAGATGTAGATTAGAGAAGTGTATGTTTAAAAATTTCTTTGATTTCAAGTGTAGTATACATATGGTTATAATTCATCAGTATATTTGGTGTATAACCTCCATTAGTTTAGCTTTTATTTTAGTTTCCAAATTTAGTCCTAGTTGCAATCCATAGTAGTACATCAAGGGAGCTAACCCTATCTAGAGACTCACCTCATTCCTTAGGCTGCCCACAAGCCTATAGGTGATTCTATTATGCCACTTGGATGAGGAGAGATTTGAATATCCTCAAAGGGTTCATATACAAGTGAAAATAGTTTTTGGTATGCCTGATGGGACTCTTGTTCCAAGAGATTTGGAGATTTTTGGTGTTGTCTCTCAACAATCAGCATTTGGAGGCATCTATCAAAGCATGAATGGCGACTCCGAAGATACATTAACTAGTAATGTAGCCCAAGTATTCAATTTGAATATTATTAATAACATTTTTTTATGTTCCTAATTCTTAATGAATTTTAATGGATGACCTTGGATTTGAGTTTTGTTCCCTACACGTTGGTGAGACATTGCAAGCTTGTGCCATTCCCCATCAATATGAACAAGTCCTTGGTCAACCTTGTCATGATCCTTACCAACCTCAATATGAAATTAATCAGTTCCAATATGATCCCTTTAATCCCTATAAAAATGGATATCAATATTATGAACCATGAAAACCATATAGCCCTTCATTTCCCTCTCCATATGGACACCATGTTGTTGGACAATTCTATGATGATGGCTACTAAGAAACACCTATCTATCAGCCTCAATATGAGTTCTATCATTAATTTCATGATGCCTATCAGCCTCAAGAGTATTGATATCATCCTTGTCATATGAAATAAGATGTTTATATGGTTTTTACATAAAGATATCATTAGTAAAATGTAGCTCTTGCTCATGTCGATGTTACTCTTCCTAATCGTCCCAAGAATTCACTTCTATTAGAACTCACTAGTGATTTCCTCTTTTCAAAACCCATTCACAAGCCTTCTCCTTCATCCCACACTCCATATCCAACACATTAAACTTCCACTACATATCATACTCTATCTCCTTCACCTTAAATCCATGAGCCTATCCATCAAGCCCCCACTTCATTTCTTCTCAAAGAGGAACCTATTTTGAGAGGAGCAAGTCAAGAAGAGAAAATCCAATTCATGGCTGAGCAAGAGGCTCACATGAGTGATTGTGAGGAATAAATCACCATAGGGAATCCCCTTGGTGAAAAAAAGGAAAATATAATAGCTAATATCTCTATGTTTGAAGGGATGTGCGTCTATGGAGAAACCCTTACATTTTACCCTCAACCTGATTTTGAGTTCTACATGCCACCTCCACCAACTAGCTCATCTTATCCTCACCCTATAAATATTTTCCTTGATGTACCTATGGTATGGAAACCTAAAGAGGATCAGATGGTTGAAAAATAAAGATATATATTTTTTGAAGAAAACCTATCTCTTTGGAAGCCTCATTGGGATAAATCACATGATTTCAAGATGCCTAGTCTTGGCATCACCATGAAGGAGGAGGAGATGGAAGATATTACATCTTTTGAAGGATAATTTACATCTTCTCAAAAGGTTGGAGATGATCATCTCAAACATGGATTGGAATGTGCTATCAAATATGGAGAACACTTTCAAGTCGTCTCTCAAGAAGTGGCAGTCCTATATGAGTTTCATGAGACCAAGGTAGAAGAAGTAGCTCTTGAAGATGATCATGAGGAAGAAGATATATGGTATAAGTTCAATTACATATGTAAATAATTTTATGAGTTGGTTAAAGTTTATTATTCTCCAAAATATTTCATAGCTAATGATAAACCCAATCTTGTCGATGAATCTAATGAATATGAGCTTGAGTATAAAATCAAACATAAGGATGGTTCTCTTTATGATGGTCAAAAACCAACTATCATGAAGCCACTTGATGATGAAATGGATTTTCAAGAAGACCATCTTGATGATATCATAAACCAAGAAGAGAAGATGGAAGAGGTAGTAGTTCTAGATGATAAAGAGGACAAGGATGATTGGCAGCTATAAATGGAGCTACTTTAAGAACTAGAAGAACTTTGCTAAGTTGAAGGCTAAGTGCATGACAAGGTGAAAGAAGAGGTTTCCATGGAAGACAATGATAAGGATTGGATAGAGTTTTCAAAGCTCCTTGATGAGCTAGAAGAGCTTTCAACTGAGAGGAAGCCTAATCTTATTGAGAGTACCATGGAAGACAAGAAGGTATGCCTTGTTCAATCATCATTTGAAGTTGCAATTGAGGATCTACATGACAAGGTTGAAGATGTTTGGATGCAAGAGGAATAATTTTACATTAAAAAATTATTTGAATATGGTCTATTTGAGAGTATGACAATTGAATTTCCAAAGAACAAGTCTGATCCATAAAACATCCAATCCAAGAAGAAACATGCTTTTTACCATGTTCCATCTCATGAATAAGGTGATGCTTCAAAATTTCCCTTTGATCTAGGAGGGAGGTATGTTAATTATTATTTGTATATAGTAGTTTGTTCTTTACTTCTCCTAAGTGCTTAGAGCAGTTGTGTGTTTGCTTTGTTTGTTGTGTGTGTCCTTTTCTTTGTGTGGTTGAGGACGTCATTAGTTGGTCTTGTCTAGATCAAAAGTTTGTGGTCAATGGTCAAATTTTATTGCTTATCTCAGTCTTTATAAGACTTCTAATCCCAGTGGGCTAATAACGCTACTAGTCTAGTTAGTATAGCAGACATACTACCCCTATGAGCCACCAATTTGTTGACCAAATTTAACCTTTTAGTCAAATTCAAGCACCTATAGGTAAAATATTAACTTTTTAGGTATATGAGGGGGTATAATATATTTTAATGAAGTGTTTTATAGGATAATTTATGTCAACTAATGTTATATTAACTTTGGTCAATTAGTTTTTATGTTATTATATCATTTTTGGGTCATTTGAGGGGTTAAAAAGGTGAATTTAATGCTTTATACGGGTTTATTGGGAAATGTTCAAGTTTAAAAACATTATTTCATGTCACATGTGTCCCTATAAGTCTTAATAAATTTACATAACTAAAATATGATAGGTTCATCAAAAGAAACGTTAATTTTTTTAAAGAAATGGAAGAGAATGGCACTTATATGGTCTCTTTGGGAAGTGTGCCAGTTGTAAAAGTTGTAAATGTGACTATTAATCTTCCATACACTCATATCCATGTTTTTTATTTGGATGTGTCATTTATTTCTCAAAATTGTTTTGCTTCCTTTTCACTTTTCTAGACACACAAAAGTGACCTTCATATTTTTGATCGATACAAATAACACAAGATGTTTAAGGACAAATGATTTTGGGAGGTTATTATAAACTATGTTAAATTAATTTTCATATATTTATTTTGAATATTGGTCAACTATGCTTTATGAACCATCACTAACAAGTTGACTATGTTGTTTTGTTAGCTATTTCCTTCACCCTATAGGTTTTACTCAATTTATGCCAAATCCATATGAACCAATTGGTGATTTTGGCTCCAAAATATGTATAATTACTTATTACATGGTATCCATTATTATTTTTTTGTTTCATGGTGTTTGGATGAGCAAATTGACTTATGTTGCAAGATGGTGACACCATGTATAGTTTCAACTAAAGTGTTTCTTGTTTTCTCAGTGTGTTCTCCTATAGGGGTCTCATATAGCTTGGAAATGATGTTATAGAGGTCTCTAATTCATGTGTTCATTTTATTCCATGTTTTAATTCCACCATGTCATCATTTGAGTAGCTTACTAGGTTGTTTTCCTCCATTGTCAACTTCATGCCTGGATTCACTTGTAGTCATGTGTATGGACTTGATCAACTTGTTCCTAGAGTTTTATTCAAGGTATATCAGTTATTTAGACCATCAGGAGTTCAATAAAGTTCATTTTTATGCTTGTGAAAAAGTTGTAAATTTTTCACATGCTCAATTCACCATGCTAAACAATCATGTGATGCCCTTGCTTGCTATATTCAATGTGCATAAAAGTGATCTTTAGGTTTCAATAGGTGTATTAAAGCTAGTTTAAAGGAGTCCAAGAATGAAGATCATGAATTTGAGGATTGGAAGTGCATTTGAGGCTTTCAATAAGCATGTTTTGCCTTAATTTCATACCCTACCTAGATAACACAACCAAAGCATCCACCTATAGCCATTCCTGATGTTATCTTTGGGGGTGAAAAGCTTGACATGTGTTTTAAACTCCTTATATCTTCTAAATGTATGTTTTAGTGTTGAAATGAAACATATAAGGTACATATGCATAGGGAATTCCATGTTGCTAAATTCTAGCTCACTGTGGTGCATCAAGACACCCATCTACAGGTGGCTGAGCAGGGTATCAAAAGACCTTAAAGAGATGGAGATAACTTGACACCCTTTTGAAGACCTTGATATGATGGAGAAGCTTTGAAATCTCATGAAAAGTGTCAAATGGGGAAAAATCAGTTGAAACCATGTTCAAAGGGGCACAAACTAAGTTTTGGGATCAAATCCCTAAAAAGAAAAAATAGATATTGAAGAGCTTTTAAATGATCCCTGATAACATACTTGTAAGACGCTTCAAGGCCTAATTTGAGGTGAATTCATATCACCTAGCATAGACTATACCCATGCCAAATATGGGAGTCAAAAAGTAAAGGGAGATAAGTTTTTGAGGACCTAAAATATGCCCATAAACACACTGCATTCTTTCAATGTTATCTACAAGTTTGAGCCTAAAAATGACTTTTCTCCACCAACGTTACAAGTTAGGTATATATTCCTTATATAAATGGTTCTAAATGTTGTCATAAATCTTTTTTGACCAAATGACCATCAAGAAATTCTCCTCTTCTATGTCTAAACCCTTCTAAACACATGCTTAGTCCATACACAAGTTGTCAAAGTCACCTACGATAGGGTATGATGCAGTGACCTAGAACTTGGCACACAAAGTATTGTTTTAAGATTTTTAAAGTTGGGTACTAGTGCAACATACAATTTATGGCCTCAAGAGATAGTTAAATTCCTGTAAGCACCATGTCAAGGTCTCATAGAAAAAAAATGACACCTACAGGTCCCTTTACCTTAGGAATTCAAACATTATTAACCATAGCAAACAATGGCTTAGCTAATAGTGAGCAAAGGTTGGTACCAAACAAGTTAGAAAGTGCATGATATGAGTAAATAAAAATATTGGGATAGCATTAAGGGTTTCCATTGAAACCTTATATAAATCAAATTAAATTTATATGTGTCATAAGCACCTAAGGAAAGGAGAAATACACAAACAAGGTCAATTCACAGTCAACTAATTATAAATGGCTTTGGGAACATTTCAAACCCAAAAATGTGAAGGCAAGTAAAGAATTAGGTAAAAATAATTTTGGATGATTTTAGTGAGGTTTACATATGGTCTTTAATTCCTAAATATTGTAATGAGCACCTACAATAGGCAAGAAGGTAGCGACACAGTCAAAGTTAACCTTAGTCTAGATAATCATGATAAAACATGAACAAACGTAGTTTGGAAAGGGCTAAGTAGTTTGTATGATTAAAAAGTGGTCCCAAGTCAGGTAAGATACCCATGTATCCCTCATAGTGGTCTATCAAGCATTGAAGTGTCTCAGACAATGTATTCACAGTCCTTATGGAAACCCGACACACAGTGTTCCTTACATATTCTACCTTGGAAAGTTAAGGAGTTGAGAGGTATAATCATGCCATCATGGGATGAATTTTTTTGTAGATAATCCTTATGACCTAAATAATCCTCTAAAATATGTATCTTGTTTGATAAAATAGGGGAAGTACCCCCTATTTTGTCTCAGACAGGGGGTACTTCCCCTTATACATAGACATGCAGTTTGGAGAGAGGAGGTAAAAGGGATGAACTAGGAATCGGGGAGACATTGAAATGAGGTTTAGAAAGATAAAAAACACCTAAGACAAGCATGGAAGCTAATCATAGATAGAATAAATTAGACAGGGTGATATGGACACCAAGAGTTGCAGTCAACCCTAAAGACATGGTTGAGGCCTAGTGCTAGATGAGGGAGTCACTTTCAATTATAATATTTGGAAAGCATTATAATACATTTGGAAATGTTCATATGGATATAATATATGTGTATGAGCTAATTTAATGTATTAAAACCCTCAATAAGGTCATTTTGTGCTTCGAACTATAAGCAGGGCTATTGAGCAACATTAGGCCTAATGCCCAAACGAGGATTCACTTTTACTGTCCACATGAAATGAACATACTCATGAATTATAACATGTTTTTTAGGTTATTTAAGACATTTAAAAGATTTTGAAGGGTAGATAAATCAAAATAAAACCATTTTTGGGTCAAAACTATCTCAGGCATGTAGGAAAATGCAAAGAAGAGCTTGAATAGGTGACTTCAAGTGTTCATTTCTCAGCTGAGGCTTTGCATGGGAGTATAAGGAATTTGTATATGTTAATAGGGTAACCTAAGACCAATTTAGTAATTTTTTTCAAGGTTGGACGTCCAACTTTTATGAACCAACCTTAAGAATGGAAACAAGCCTAAAACCCTTGTAAACCCTTGTTAAGGACCAGTTTGGGAAGATTGAGTTGGAAAGATATTAAATGGGAATATTTATATAATGAAACATTTTTTACCTTGGATATGACTCACCCATGATGATCCACACCATTTTGGTTGTACGGACTTGTATGGATGGGTGTAGAAACAAGGTTTTTTTCATTATTTTATGTGTTGTGTAGGCTACAGGAAGAGTTAAGAGATG